>JASAOC010001941.1:0-34779 GCA_030849835.1 Herpetomonas samuelpessoai
GCGGACCACGACGACGATCTCCTGGTTGGGGTCGAACTTCGGCGGCATGATTAAGAGCCAACTAACGTGCGGGGAACTGCTACAGGGACATGGAAAGGACAGGGAGGCAGAGCGAAGAGGGAAGAGGTGCACGTAACGTCAACATGAGCAAGCGCAACCAACAGGGGAGGCACATCGGGCATTGGTGGGTGGCAACAGACCCAGGAGAAGCACGAGCAGGACACTTTTTCCGCGACCCTATTGTTCTCACGACGCCGTCACTTGTCTCGCTCTCTCTCTCTCTCTCTGTGGTGTATGTGTGGTGTGCGTGTGAACAGCGTAAGCGAAGGGTTGGATTGCCGAGCCCACTTAGAGTAAGTTCTCCCTGTATCCGTAATGTTTACGTGTGTATCTCTGTTCGTTTTTGTTCCAGTACCAGGTCAGCATGTGTATTCGAGGTCTGGTGGCATTCGAGATGAGGAATCTAATGTGAACACATTCACTGCCGTCTTCAAAAAAGAGGAGAAAACGTTGCAGAAAACAGGAAGTGTCGTGCCAGCTTCCGCTCTATACTGTATCGTGTACAAATCGCTGGGGAATACAGCAACACACAGGAAAAAAAAGGAGACGCATCACCGTCTGAACACGTGAAACGAAAACACAAGGAGCGTTAGGCTCTGGGTTGTGGTCACATGTGGCGCCGGAGGAGCTGGTTCCATTTTTCGCACAGCCACACAGGGTCCACGGCCCTCTGCGGCTCCAGCAGCAGCGCATGGGCTCGGCTAAGGAAGCACAGGAGCACGTCAGCTCGGCCCGTGAGCAGCCGCTGCGCACGCGCGTCGATGCCTCCCACACGGACTCCACGCATATTCGCAACAGGCATCGCAAGACAGTTTCGACTCCCAAAAAACGCTCGCGCACTGTCGAGGGAACGGATAGCCACCGCCGCCTCGTCCTCTGCGCTTGCGTCGATGGGGAGGAGATGAGCTTTGCGCAGACGACGCACAAAGACGTCTGCCGGGATCACGATGAGGTGCCGTCCGTCAACTGTCAGACACGCGTACACAGAGGCCCCGGCCCGCACCCGTGAGCCGGCCGCGTCCTGCTTCACAAAGCGGCGCGGCTGGCACAGGCACAGTAGCGGGTCCTCGCGGTCCAGCGGCCGCATGCTGCCGGCTGCTGATCCCGTGACCGCCGCCTTCTCGGCAGACACGGGCATGGCCGGCGATACAGGGGCCGATGTGTGAATGGACAGGGCCCCCGGTACGTATGAGCCCGTCCTCTCGCGCGGATTGGGAGTTTGGGTGGGCTGCGGTGGTGCAGGCGCCAGCCTCAGCAAGGCGCTGTGATCAGGTGATACAGGAAGGCGTCTACAGTCTGTCGGTGCGCGCGTCTCTTCAGAGGCCTCACGCCAGGAAGACGGTGGGGGAGAGCGCCCATTGGGGGAGTCCTGAAGCGCTTCAGCGGGGGGTGCCAGGCGCGGTGCCCGTAGGCAAGACGGCTGCCAAGGCACCACGGTGTCCACCACTTCGCGTATGGGTGGCGGGTGCCAAGGGTAGTCGATCTCGTCCTCCAGTACAGGCGGCGCCAGTGGAGGGGCATGGGGAACGGGGACCGGAGCGCTAACATCCTCGCTACTGTGTTGGAGAGGCAGCCAGCTGCGCCTGTGGTTGTGGCTGTGGCTGTGGCTGTGGTGGTGGTGGTGGCGATGCCGACGATGCCTGTGACGCCGCGGTGTGGTGCCGTTTCCAGATGGAGTCTCGGACCGCTGCTGTGGTGGGGACGTCGCGACGCTGGCGCTTCCCAGGCTTGGTGTGGACGTGCTTGAAACGCTCTGGTGCAGCTCCGGGGTGGCTTGAAGGGAGCTCAGGAGTGCCGAGCTGTTGGCCAGACGATTGGGCGACGGTGTCGCGTCCGGTTGCCCACCGACACTGTGCTCTGACAAGGCCCTCTGCAGCGCATCCCGCCACGCCTTGTGGGCCTCTCTATCAGGTGCCGTGAGAGTTATCTCGCGACCGCTTTCCAGCGTCAGCAGCGTTTGCAGGAGGGCAGCGTCAACCTCAGCCTCATCAACGGTGGAGAGCCGCACGTACGCCGCCGCAGCCGCGCTAGGCTCCTTGCTGAGCCGTCCCACTAAGAGAGAGGGCGTCAGTTCACACCACAGGTTGGCGTAGCGACGCACCATGGGCGGCGACCGCTCTCCTGAGCCCCTGTGCGCGTCTCTGTCCTCCCAGTCGAGGAGACCAGCCAGATGAATTCGGCATCCTTCCGACATCTGGACGCACGAGCCGTCTTCCCTTGGCAAAGGCCTGCCACTCTGAATGGACGCCTTGCCTGCGCGCCGCTATCTGTTATTGACAGAGAAGGGGCCGCTCTTCGAGGGGAGCGTTGCAAACGGCAACGTTGTCTTGAAAACGGAAATGCGCCAACGTATGGCGTAGAAAGAAGAAGAATGGCTCTTTCGGGGGAGAAGTCAAGGAGACGTACAATCACGCGAGGTGAGGAGGTGATGCGGAGGCCGTTGAAGACGTCCATCAGGAACATGCCATGACGTCGAAGCCTCATCGGTCCCGTTCCCACGAGAGGGAGCGGAAAGAGACCAGGATCAAGGCAACGAGAGGGATGATGGGGCAGCATCACGGGTGCGGACACGCCACCGTGCTAGAGAGTCACTCAAACAACCTGCACCCATGATCACACACTCGTGCTGTGTGCCTTTTGTTACTACAGTCGTTGGATTCTTTTTTTTTTCTTCTCGATTGAATGTTTGCTTGCACGCTGCGGAAACGTGAGCAGCTGTGCTGGCGCGTGTGTGTATGTGTGTACACTCGCGTGGAGAGCGGTTGCGCCTGCCTTATCGCGCCAGCGGAAAGGGAGAGCAGCGGGTAGCCTCGCTTTTTTGTTTGTTCATCGTCATGATGCTTCCAGCATGACGGCGAGAGTGCGCTGCCGAGAAGGCACCCGCTGCGGCCATACAGAAGGACACCAACAGGACCGCGTACCTTCCCCTTCCCTCCTCCCACCCGCCACCAACCCATCCCTGGGCTTCTCCCAAACCCCGAGGAGGTGGCTGGCTGCCGCACCACACAGCCACACTGTGACTTCACAGCACAAGGCGCACAGAGGCGGGTAGGGTGCTCAGGGCAAGACGGTCCTGCATGGTGAGGTTCGCGTCCTCCAGGCGCAATTCTTGAAGCCTCGAGGACGCCCGGACAAGGTCACGTACGCCTGTGACATTTGCCTCCCGTAGGTCGACCAGCTCCAGCGCAGTGGCCGTCTGCATCAGCGTGCCCAGCGGCCGCCAGTCCTGCACGTGGGAACAGCCGACGAGGTAGAGCTGCCGCAACGCAGTGCAACCTGGTAGCCAGGAAATGTCGCGCACCGCGGAATATGACAGATTAAGCTCCTCGAGCTCATGCAACTCGCCAATGCTGTCCATTCCTTCGACAACAACATCCGTCGCCCCTTGCATTTGCAAGGATTGCAGTCGAGAGCAGTGCCGGAGCCACGAAACTGTATGCAGGTTGTGTAGGCCAATGTTCAGCCGCTGGAGGTTGGAGAGCTGTCCGATAGCCGAGCCGTCTGTGAGCCCCTGGCATCCGTACATGACAAGTTTCTCAAGCTGCGCGCAGGAGGATATCCAATCCATGCTGGTGAGCGTACCATAATTGCAATTGAGGTTGCGCAGGCGATGAAGTGCACCAACAGGGGACCAGTCACGAATGTCAACACACCCGTGCAGTTTCAGTGTCTCTAGACGCTTCAAGTGCTGCAGCCATGAGATGTTCACCAGGTTTGTGGCTGTCGCGTTAAGTTCGCGGAGCTGGCAAAGTCCAAAGCGGGCAGCATCCCAATCCTCGATGGATGTGACGCCGTCCACATGAAGCGTCTCTAACGCTGGGAAGAGACGTGTGATCGCCCCAAGGGAGCGTACTTTTGTTTCTGTCAGGTCCAGAACCCGCAGCGGTGGCGCCGCAGAATGCCCAGGCCGTCTGTGCGTCTCCCAGGATGGAGCGAGGACAATGTCAGTGAGGCCGAGGCAATTACGCAACTCCAGCGTGTGCAGGTGCGGCATGTAGGGCAGCTCCAAGCGCGTCAGTTGCCACGAAAGCATCGATAGAGAAGTGGTGAGCACCGCGACTTCGCCAAAGAAGTCTACGCACGTGGCGTTCGTAACCAGATGCAGAGAAATGGCATGAAAGTTATCCCACTGCGGGCGCAGCAACCACCAAGCAGACGCCGCGATGATGTCACTCCGATGAATGCCACACCGACGGAACAATGCCTCGTCCATCACCAAGGTGAGGTGCCGCTCTGGTACGAGCCGCCCAGTGAATCGAACACGAAGGGTCATGCGACCGAGTCTGAAACCGTCACCGACGCATTCCACGGAGAATCGCATCCCGGGCGACACGCCGCTGAGGGCCAGTGGACACCGGCCGTACTGCGCGATCGCATGACATGTCTGCGAGGACGGCATGACCGCGACGCAACCAAGCAAGATAGTTACGCCGCCCCCATTCACTGCAAAAATGACACAGTGTCTGAACACCTAAGCGGAAGTAAGCGCCCACAGATGGATGGAAACAGTAGTGCGCTTAGTCGTGCGATGGAGTACATGCAACGCGTCGTATCAGCCTGTGAAATGCCAAATCCTGGTCGCTGTGCGTATCTGTGGATGGTGAAAAGGCGAGGAAAAGAGAGAGGAGAGAGGAGGGGGAAAAATCGAAGAGAGACGTCTAAACGACAGCAAGGCACGATGTGACGCATGCCACTTACCCATGTGGAAACGTGCTTCAGCGGGGAGGTTCTGAACGCATGTGTTTCTTTTATCTTCTTTCTTTCTTTTTGTCAGCAGCGCACGAGACGAGCAGCACTAAGTGAATTTTGAGTATCATGGTACCAATCCCACAGGCAGCGTGTTCCTTGGCTGTGAATGGTGGGGGCTAGATATTCCTGCTTTCACGGTGTTTCCTTTTCTTGAAAACACAACAAACAAACAAAAAAAAAATAGATCACAGCGACGGTGCTTCAGACGTGGTACATCTTCAGGGCCCACCCATAATGATGAAACTACCGTCGTCCTTGACCCCCACAAAGGAGCCCGCCAGCTTGCCTTGCCTGCTATTCGCACACATGACATCCACTAGAGGCCCCACGTTCTCCATGGCCTCTAATGCCACTGCTCGCCCATTCTCCACCGCCAGTAAGGGCTTCACCCGCTCCACGAGAAGGCCCGCGGCGTCCTCGTTGATCTCAACAGGCAGTCCGCAGGTGGTGCAACCCATCTCGTGCACCGAAGCCTTGGCCACGTCGAGTGCGACCTCCAGCGAGATGGGCAAGAACGGGAATGTGCGAATGTACGACGTGGAGGTCTGCGAGTACAGCTCCCGGAACTCTGCGTTGATTAAGGCGCGCATCTCCTCCGCGGTGCGCCCCTGCGTTCGCCCCTCTCGCCCAAAGTCTGTTGTGATGATCACCGTGAGCACTGAGAGGTCCACTGCCGGGTGCTCGGGGAACGCGCTACCCCGCCCCAGCAGCGGCAGCAGGAGTTTCACTTTATCGTGGTCAAGAGAGGAAAGCTCGTTGACAATGAGGACACCGGTTCCAGGATACTTCTTGGCGTGCTGGACAACGGCGGGTACAATGACGCGACGGAATTCGCCCAAACTGAGGCCGTCGAATGCGGTGCCAGAGAGCACAAGGGTAGAGTCGCCAAGCGAGCACGCGCGGCCGGCGCAGCGCTGGCCCATCGCCAGTGAAACAGCCTCAGCGGTGCGGGTCTTGCCGACTCCGTTGTCCCCCGCAAAATGCATAATCAGTGGCTCCGTGGGGTGCGCCAACTTCCGCACAAGAGCCGCCGTCACTGGTTGCAAGGCAAACTGACCGCGGACAAGGTGTGGCAGTAGGCGGCGTACTCGCTCCTCCGCGTACTGCTGATAGGCTGAGCTCCCGGAGCGCAGCGGAGATGCCTTCATCAGGCAGATACAACGCCCCCACATTGTCAGGCGTGGGGAGTCACACAGCGGCGGTTCCACGCAATGAGGAGCCTGATCTGCCTCTGTCGAGTGGGCTAGATAATGGTTCAACGATGGCTCCGATAACCATGCAAAGGATGGGAAAAGCACGAGCGCCAGCGCCGCCACCACCAGCGCGGCAACAGAAGGCCCACCCAACATGTAACAATCTTTGATTTTTCTGGGTGTTGTTTTGTTTTGTTCTGCTTGGACAAAAGTGCGACGATCTGGTGGCACGTGTCACAGATCCGGCGTGCCCGTCACAGTGTAATCTTGTCCTTGAAGACAAAGCCAACGACGCAAGGCAGACGAGCTACTTGCGTTTCGCCAACCCCGTTGCCCAATAGCTCACACAGAGAGCGGAGCACAGGAAGTTTGATTCGCCACGCTACGGCAAAAGGAAATGAGAGGTGAACAAACGAGCAAAAAAAAAAAAAAAAGAATCGAGGAAAAGACAGTGATATTTGGAAAGAAGCAATTATGGTGAGCCGCCGCATTTGACAAACTCCGAGTGGACAATGGTTACTAGAGTCTCAGAACTCCACGTCGCTGTGTCTTCCATGCACGGTGCCGGTTGCCTTTATTCTGGGGCCGTGGACTTTCATCGGTCATCGCGATGTGGTCCATCTGCTCTCCACAATTTCCTTTGTCGATGTTCTCCTCCCCGCTCACAAAAAGCCAAGGCATTGACGACAACGGACTCCTCCTCTTATTTCTGTGTTGCTGCTATTTCAAAAGACGTGGAAAATATGTTACGTTGGCTGAATTACTTGGGAAAAAAAAAAATCGTGTGCAATAGGAGGCTCACCATATTTTCTCCCCTCTTATCTTTCGGTTGAGAGTGTGTGTGTGCGCTAGACGCTTAATGCACCATGTCAGGGCACATTGTGCGTACCAAGCTGCATCAGAAAGAAGTCTGTTCATCGCCGTTACTTCAAACCATGGCGTCCGTAATATCTGCGCAAGGGAGGTATGCTGTGATGAAACGAGTGTCTTCATGGCCTGGGAAAGTCACGAGTTGAAATACTTCACGCGTCGAGAGATGCCAAGATAACAGAGCATCAACTCGCGTAGAGCGACAGCGTGATCCCAAGGTTGTTGGGAAAGGCTACGAGAGGAAGAAGCGGGATGGTGGTGCCAACCTAGAGACATTCAGAGTTGATAAATACGAGTTGGGAAAAAAGAACAGAAAACGTGGCTTTAAAAAGGAGTGGAAGAAAAACTTGAACTTTGAAAATAGTTGGTGGTGATTGATGACTTTGATTTATAAAACGAGGATTTAGACACTTCGTTTTTTTCAGAGGGAAAATGTGGTTAGTTTTTTTTTTTTTTTGAAAGGTTCCTCCCAATGGGAGAGCAGGCAAGAACGCTGTGTCATGAGAAAAGGTGGTTTCCTTGCATGCGTCCCCTGCAACCTCTACGACGACGACTACACAGAAAGCAGCCTGTGAGTTCACAAGAGACAAAGCTTGCTTGGCCAGACGACAAAGCAGAGGGAGAAAGGTGTGCAAAGCACTCATTGTACGTTCACCAACCTTACTACAGGTCGCGCGAAGCTGGCAGCACTCTCGGACCCGAAGCAAACTGCTCCAGGCTGCCAACGAAGGAAAGTGCGCCGTCTCCGCACTGGGCAGTCGTCATGCATACTCAGAGAAAGAGAGTGGAAAGCGAAAACAATACAAAGACATATGAGAAGAAAGAAACCTGGTAGTTGAATGCGCGCCTAAATGTGGAGGTTCACAGCGAAAAACACGTAAAATTAGGGAAAGGGGAAAGAAAGGCTTACGAAACGTGACATATGTAGACGACAGCGTGTTGCCACGTGCACGTGAGAGTACTGCACGCATGGCCGCACCGCAGTCTACAGCTCCCGCTGGTCGGGTTCGTCCTTCACGGCATCTGGCTCGCCATAGACAAAAGGACTGTTCTTCTCACACTTACTTTCGCGCGCCGGCATACCCAGTATCTCGCGGACCTTGTCCATTGTCGGCTCGTCAATGGAGTCTGGGCGAAGGTCGCGGATGGAGAGGGTGAGGAAGAAGGCCCACTTGGCAGCCATGAAGATACCCGTCATGGAGCAGAAGTAGCTGTCACCGGTCCAGTTCTGACGCTTCTGCAGACCGCGGGCGAATAGCCAGAGACCCACCCCAACGCCACCCAGCATCAACGCGAAGAAGAAAGACTGCCACAGCGCGCGCTGCCAGCTGGCCACTGGGAACATGGTGTAGAGCTTCTCCGTGGGAAGCATGTGCTGCCAGAGACGAACCAGAATAAGGGCGATTGTCAGGGAGAAGCCACCCGCCGCCCAGTAGTTGCTGTACAGCATGATGAACAGCACCACACCAGACACGTAGGCGCAAGCAAAGGCAACGTACATAATAGCACGAATGGAATGAATCAGGGACTTCCTCGCCTCTGGGGGAAGCGACGTGTTGGCCTCATCAATGCTCTGGGTGGTCATTCTTGGCGTCCGTGATGAGATGAGAGAGATGGAGAAAGTGAGAAAGAGAGATGGAAAGAAAATGATATATAGAGAGACGAAGTAGCTGGCGTGAGAGTGCTCAACAACGTTTGTCAGCGCCGGAAGCTAGAGCCTATACCTAATGACTACATCACGGGGCAAAAAAAAAGAGAGAGAGAGAAGAAGTGAGTGCGCGCGCTACAATCCAGGATTGCATTTCGTCGTGTTCAAGAAGACCCTAGCTGCTCCATACGCGACCAAGGAGGTTTCACTACGTTACAGACCCTCCAACGCACGGAAGGAGAGTACGACGAGGTTTCGGTCTCGCTGGTGGTTTTGTGACGCTGATGTCAACGGCAAGTTGCACGCTGAAGAATAGCCCGCAATGGGGGGGAGAGTATATGTGGAAGTGAGCAATATGTGTGTATACCGTATTTCGCGTCGGAGCGTCGTTGAACCTGCTGGACGAGGTAAGACTTTCTCTCTCATCTTCACAGACGAGGCCGGGCACGGTGTAACATGAGCGCAGCGATGCCACCGGACACTCTCAGTCGTACTTACGCACAATGTCCTCCTCTGCGACGCTGCGGGCAGCCACAAAGAAAAAGTCGCTCAGACGGTTAACGTACACCGTCGCCTGACGAAGGTGGTCTGTGTATTGCTCCCCGTGAGTTTCACGAACTGCAATCATGCGCCGCTCAGCCAGGCGGCACGTGGTGCGGCACACATGTAGCTGCGCTGAGGCCACATTGCCACCCCCTGGTAGAATAAACACGCGTAGGGGTTCAAGACGGGCATCCATCACGTCGATCGCCTTCTCCATCTCGGCCGTCTTCTCTGGGAAGTGGTAGCCCTCCAACAGCTTCACGATCGAATGCTCTGCGCCTTTCTCCTTGAACTGCTGCGCCGCTGGTGTCGCCACAACCGTGCCAGCGTTGAGGAGCTCCTGCTGAATGGCCTCTAGCGTCGCCATCAGCTCAATCTCGCCCTTCTGCTGCACGGCCATGTCGCGCAGCATCGCGCGTGCGAGGCCTACGTGGCTGCTCAGCTCGTCCACAGCGCCGAGGGCCTCAAAGACGACGTCCGTCTTCTTGCGCCGCTCGCCCGTGAAGAGTGCGGAGGTACCTTTGTCGCCCGTCTTTGTGTACACCACACTTTGGGGGACGTCGCCGTTCTCCGCCGACGGGGCCGATTTGGTCGAACACCACCGCGTCGTGCACGGTAAGGCTGCACGGGACGTAGCCGTCAGCGCACGGCACACTGGGCGACGGCCAACAAGGTGAGCGCAGCGCATTCTCTCCCTGTTATTTTTGTCAACGGTTTAGAGACGAGAAGGAAACCCTCCAGAGTGATGAATTCCCAAAGGTAACCGTGAGTGGCGAATCACAGCTCGCAGAGACGATAGGGGCAGGAAAGAAAATGAATGGGCGTGGATAGCACTGGTGTTGGCGAAGGCCCGGATAACTTGGAAGGGGATTTGGTGGAGGGCGACGAGTGAGGCTTGGTCAAATATTTACGCATTTCACTCCTTGGTGAGGGCTGTGAACAGTCCCTCTACTCTTTTTCTTTTTCGGTCAGCAACAGACCTTTCCGTGGACAGCCCACGAGATTTAGAGCAGTAGAATTACGATGTCGCTTTAGGGGTCACATGCACACGCGCTCTCCAGGGGGAATTCAGGGATGACAGGTCCATTATACCCGACCTACCTAAGCGTATCCCACCAGCTGAGAACTCTTTCTCTCACCAGCGCACCCGTCACGCATTTCTGCGTCGGCTCTGCGGGACATTCACGTGCCCGTAAGGACAATGGCGACAGCAAGAGCCGCAGCAACGACCTCGGTTGAGGTGTGCGACGCGGGTGTAGACGGTGTAGCCCATGTCGGGGTCAATATAAGTCTCTTGACCATTTGCAACTGCCTCCTCGTGCAGTCGCTTCGTCAATGGTGGGAGGACCTTCTCATTGCTATTAGGGGCATCCACGACGACGCTCCTTGGCCGCGGTGGTAAACCGCCAGCCTTTGCAATGCGCCGCGAAAGGGGTGATTGGCTTCCAGCCGTTGTTGACGCACATCGTTGCAACGCACCACGTACAGCTACCTTTGTCAGCGGCCTGAACATGCGAAGCAAGAAATCCTCTGTGCAAAGGGAAACCACTTGCCAAGTTTGAGCTTGCTACGCTTGTGATTCACGAGTGAGGCCACGAAGAAAGGAAGAACAAATCGCGAGATCACCACAACACACACACACACACACATGGCAACACTGCTGTCGCGAGGGAGCGAGAAGCTCCCACCGCGCTCAAAGATAAAGCATCTTTGACGCCTGGACATCAGAGGCATTCATGAAAGGGATGGGGAGGGTCTCTTTCGCTGCGTGTTTTAAAAGTCTGTTCAACGATACAACATTAGGTCGCCCCAAGAAGTGAGGACGTAGCGTGACAACCACAGCAGAACCTTTAAGAGTGATCGGTGGGAGTCGGCCATTGCGCCACCAGGCTGATTGGTAGGAATAAAGGAGCTGCCAAGGAAAAGAGGGAGCAAGTGGCTTCCACAAGGTGCTCGCATCGTGCGTAAGTGCCACTCATACCTGCGGTCACCAACGGCACGTTCTCAGTCATACTTACGCACAATATCCTCCCCTGCGACGCTGCGGGCAGCCACAAAGAAAAAGTCGCTCAGACGGTTAACGTACACCGTCGCCTGACGAAGGTGGTCCGTGTACTGCTCCCCGTGGCTTTCTCGCACATCGATCAGACGTCGCTCTGCTCGACGGCACGTGGTGCGGCACACATGTAGCTGCGCTGAGGCCACATTGCCACCCCCTGGTAGAATAAACACGCGTAGGGGTTCAAGACGGGCATCCATCACATCGATCGCCTTCTCCATTTCGGCCGTCTTCTCTGGGAAGTGGTAGCCCTCCAACAGCTTCACGATCGAATGCTCTGCGCCTTTCTCCTTGAACTGCTGCGCCGCTGGTGTCGCCACAACCGTGCCAGCGTTGAGGAGCTCCTGCTGAATGGCCTCTAGCGTCGCCATCAGCTCAATCTCGCCCTTCTGCTGCACGGCCATGTCGCGCAGCATCGCGCGTGCGAGGCCTACGTGGCTGCTCAGCTCGTCCACAGCGCCGAGGGCCTCAAAGACGACGTCCGTCTTCTTGCGCCGCTCGCCCGTGAAGAGTGCGGAGGTACCTTTGTCGCCCGTCTTTGTGTACACCACACTTTGGGGGACGTCGCCGTTCTCCGTTGCGGCCGCTACGTGCGCGGCCTCTACCGCAGCCAAGGCAGCGTCACGTGCCGCTGCGCCGCTTGACTCCGAGGAAGCCTGCTCCTGCACCTTGCGGCGGTTGCCAGGCACGTTCACATGACCGTAAGGGCAGTGGCGGCAGCGTGAGCCGCAGCACCGCCCTTTGCGGAGGTGCGCCAGACGTGTGAACACTGTGAATCCAGTCTCGGGGTCAATGTAGGTCTCTTCCCCTTTCGCAACAGCCTCTTCATGCATCGCGATGAGCTCAGGCGAGAGCGTGCGCTCAATGTCATTCGTCCCTGTGAAGATCGGCTGTGAGCGTGGCGCTTGGCGCGTCCTCAACGTTGGCGCAGGTTGGTTGACCGGTTGTGCATCCTCTCCCGGAGGAGAACGAGGCATCCTCGCCCCAACTGTCCCCCGCGCAAGGGCGAAGGTGAGTGAGAGCAGCCCACCGGCCGAGACCAAGGCAGCTGCCGACGCCATGACGGCGGCAACGGCCACAGCGTCAGGCATTTGAATGATATGTAGTGCGTTCAAGAGGTAGAAAAGGGGTTCTAAGGCTTGTTGGCGACAGAGCTAGGAACAAAGGAAAGGATTAAGCAGAATGAAGGTCATTGGAGTTGCGCTGCTGAGCGGTGGACGGCAAGCCACCCAAAGTCTGCCGGGCTCTTTCCATGGCAAGATGCCGGTCCCACAATGTAAGGAACCCTCGTGCTACATCGTTGTGCAGGCATCCTTGCTCCTTCGGACCTGTACTCAACACCGCCCACCTCACTACGGGGTGGGCCCTCATCATTGTTTTCCTTCTTGATACAAATAAAAAAAAAAGAAGTTCTGAGCGTGAAGAAACGGGAAAAGAGTGAAAAGCAGACAACAGCAAAGGGAAGCGCACTTCGGAGGACAAAACAAACCCAAAAAAGAAAAGAAGAGAAACAGACGTAACCGCGACGCAACAGGAAGACGTACGCTTTATGGGACTGATTGTATAGGCAAACAGCTACGGCGATTCTCCTTCCTTTTCTTTCTCCATCGGTGACGAAGCTGACAAACGCAGAGGTTAAAGTAATAGAAAACAGTCAGGGCAGTGAAAGGGGCGGCGACGTGAAGAGAGAGGGCCAACATCATCCGGAGTCTGTTTTCACACGGTCATATCCGTGAATGTTGGGGCAGGGGACATTCACGAGCGACAAGCATTTACCTGAACCACAAAGCAAGTAGCAAAGAAAAACAAAGAAGAAACGGAGTACTGAAATGCAATCAAAGAGAAAAGTCGCAAGATGCCACAATTATTTATCCGCGAGGAGTTCCAGAACCGGGAAAGTCAGGTTTAACTGGAATCGTTTTTCTGTTGTTATTTTACTCAATCGTTGGGCCTTGGACATTGGTGTTTCTAGTCTCTCCATTGAGGAACCAACATATTTGTGTTGAAAAAAGCAACGGAAAAAAAAAAAAAACAAGTGACGTGAAACAAGATGGGAGACCGGGGTAGAAGCACTGAGAGACGAAAGGACTATATATTTGCCAATTTGGAAGCCCTCACCGACAACTTCGAGAGTCACCGGCATAATTCCTCAGTCAGAATAGAGACGGAGAGGGAGAACGATGGGCTATGAACGTCAGTGAGCAAGCGGTCGGGGTCCCTGGGATGGCGACTGACGCTTTTCTGCCTCAGAGGGACCGCTGCCAGGGGCCAACAGCTCGCAGTGTTCCGCTGAAAAACGGCCAGGTTTTTGTTTTTTTGCTCTAGTCTTTTTTTTTTTTTTGATGTTCTGTGGACGGAACGAAGCGGGATGACCTCCGCAGCTTCCACGGTCCTAGGCCTTGACCTTCAGCTTGGCAACGCGGAGGTACTTGACGATGCTTTCGGCACCGCAGGAGTGGCCGTACACACCACCCGTGAAGGCAGCTGTCGCATCCTTGCCGACAAAGGCGTCGAGGATGCGCTGGCCACCAGGGTGCGCGGCGTACCACACAACATCCTTATTCCCGTGCGTGTAGCCAGCACCGGTGGGGAGGGAGCGCATGAGGTCAACCACGTCGTCGTTGATCACCGTGAGCTTCTGGCCCTTGGCAACACGGTCCTGCACATCGTCCCAGCTCCACTGCTGCGTCGGAGGCACGTCCAGCTCGGCGAGGCGCTTCGTGGACGTCTCGATGTTCTGACGAGACTTCTTCAGCAGCAGGCGGTTGTAGTTCATCTCAATCACGCAGTTCGGTGTGCGGATGAGGTCGGTCACGAGACCAATGAACGACGCCAGGCGGATCGTCCACTTGGTTGGGTCATAGTGGAACCAACGGATGCCGTTGCGGTAGTCGTTGGCGAACTCGTGATGGAAGTTGTGGTAGCCCTCACCAAACGTGAGGAGGGCACACACAAAGGAGTCGTGGGAGGTGTGGCGATCAGAGTAGTTCTGCGTAGCGCCAAACATACTGGTGTGCGCAAGGGAGTTGATGAAGAAGGTTCCGTGATGAACAAAGACCACTTTCGCCAGACCCGCGTAGAAGTACCCACCAAGCCAGTCACCCCAACCGAGACCGCAGATCAGTGTGGGCAAGATGACGCCACTGAGCATCGCCATCTTGAAGAAGTGCTGGTGCTGGAACTGAATCACATCATCGCACTTGTAGTCGCTCACGTCGACCTTGCCGAGCAGCGAGTAGTCTTGCTTCATGATCATCCAGCCAAAGTGGGAAAAGACGAAGCCGCGGTTCGCGTTGTAGGGGTCCTTGTCCGTGTCAACGTAGCGGTGGTGGATGCGGTGGTTGCGGCCCCACCACTTGGCAGAGCCCTCAAAGGCACCAGCACCAGCGAAGGCGCACAGCCACTGCCAGAAGCGACCCGCCTTGTAGGAGCGGTGAGAGAAGAGGCGGTGGTAGCCAACGGTGATGCCAATCATGCCGTTGAAGATGTAGAAAAGGAACGCGACGGCAAAGGTCTTCCATTGTAGAGGAACGCCGCACACAGCGGCGCCAACAACGCCAAGGATCGGGAGGAGAAGCACAGCGCAAGCGATCTTGTTGATCTCGTAGTCGCCCGCCTCAAAGGACGGCTGCTTGCGCTCCTTTGTTTCGTGGGCCTCGAGGCCACCAGTTTTTGTTTCGACAGCCATTGTGCAGTGCGTGCCAGAGAACCTGCCAAAGAAGTACGTGTGTATGACCGGGCGAAGAGAGACTGTACTTATGTGTACCGCTGAATCCAGTAGAGGAACGCTTGTTTTTGAAAAGGAGAAAATGGAACGGTGGGTTACGTTATGCTGTTAGAGAACCAAACTCTTAGGACAAACGAAATGAAAGAAAAGGAAGTGTCTGAAGGCAAAGAAAAGCTAAAAAAGGGAAAGCAAGAATTCTTCCCGAAAGCTTGAAGTGATCGAAGGGAAACAATGCTTCACATGGACGTTGAGTATGCCAACGAGCAGCAACCTGCATGCTGGCCCATGGCGAAGAAGTAAGGAGGGATGGCACCCCAATGACTTTCACAGACCGACGCACCAGCCTGCGGACAAGAAACACCTGTACACGGCAATAGCTGGCCAGCACTCACCGTGCTATTGCTCGTGATGCACCGCTGCTGGGCATTCATTCCTCCTCGAGATTTCCTCCAGGTTGCCGATAGTCGTGACTTGCCTTTCACATATATTTTTTTTCTGCCTTTCATTGAACGAATTTTTCAAAGCAGCGCACCAGTAGCACTGAAGGCTTACAAGAAAAGAGAGGAAGAGCGGGGAAGGGAAGAAGGGAGTAAGAATGGGGAAGTGAAATTTTCCCTTCTTGGTGAGACAAAAAAGAAAGAAGGAGAAGGTGGGGAGAAGATAAGCTGGCAGTATGATGCAGATGTGCGCGAAACATAATGCGCTTGTTCTTCTTGCTTCCCCACCGCATAAAAAAAACGAAAACGGACAGAGTGCCAATAGGAGTTGAATGGCCTCCACAAACACCCTTTCAACACGGCGCTTCTGAGCGAGGATTTTTGTGTTGGATGCCAGGGGATATTGAGCTACGTGAGCAGTTACCCTTGGAACAGGCGCCCGTGTGCCGAGGTGGCAGCCCTTTTTAGGCCTTGACCTTCAGCTTGGCAACGCGGAGGTACTTGACGATGCTTTCGGCACCGCAGGAGTGGCCATACACACCACCCGTGAAGGCAGCTGTCGCATCCTTGCCGACAAAGGCGTCGAGGATGCGCTGGCCACCAGGGTGCGCGGCGTACCACACAACATCCTTATTCCCGTGCGTGTAGCCAGCACCGGTGGGGAGGGAGCGCATGAGGTCAACCACGTCGTCGTTGATCACCGTGAGCTTCTGGCCCTTGGCAACACGGTCCTGCACATCGTCCCAGCTCCACTGCTGCGTCGGAGGCACGTCCAGCTCGGCGAGGCGCTTCGTGGACGTCTCGATGTTCTGACGAGACTTCTTCAGCAGCAGGCGGTTGTAGTTCATCTCAATCACGCAGTTCGGTGTGCGGATGAGGTCGGTCACGAGACCAATGAACGACGCCAGGCGGATCGTCCACTTGGTTGGGTCAAAGTGGAACCAACGGATGCCGTTGCGGTAGTCGTTGGCGAACTCGTGATGGAAGTTGTGGTAGCCCTCACCAAACGTGAGGAGGGCACACACAGAGGAATCGTGGGAGGTGTGGCGATCAGAGTAGTTCTGCGTAGCGCCAAACATGTTGGTGTGCGCAAGGGAGTTGATGAAGAAGGTGCATTGGTGCACGAACACAATCTTGGCGAGCGCAGCGTAGAAGTATCCGCCAAGCCAGTCACCCCAGCCGAGACCGCAGATCAGCGTGGGCAGGATGACGCCACTGAGCATCGCCATCTTGAAGAAGTGCTGGTGCTGGAACTGGATCACCTCATCGCACTTGTAGTCGCTCACGTCGACCTTGCCGAGCAGCGAGTAGTCCTGCTTCATGATCATCCAGCCAAAGTGGGAAAAGACGAAGCCGCGGTTCGCGTTGTAGGGGTCCTTGTCCGTGTCAACGTAGCGGTGGTGGATGCGGTGGTTGCGGCCCCACCACTTGGCAGAACCCTCGAAGGCACCAGCACCAGCGAAGGCGCACAGCCACTGCCAGAAGCGACCCGCCTTGTAGGAGCGGTGAGAGAAGAGGCGGTGGTAGCCAACGGTAATGCCAATCATGCCGTTGAAGATGTAGAAGAAGAGCGCCACAAGAAATGTTTTCCACTGCACGGGGACACCAAGGGCAAGGGCACCCAAGAAACCAGCGAGGGGAAAGAAAAGCACAACACAAGCGATCTTGTTGACCTCGTAGTCGCCCGCCTCAAAGGACGGCTGCTTGCGTTCCTTTGTTTCGTGGGCCTCGAGGCCACCAGTTTTTGTTTCGGCAGCCATTGTGCAGTGCGTGCGAGTTAAGGCAGATGAACTCAAGGGTTTACGCTGTATATATGTCGCTGTTGAAAGTAGAATTAGGAGTAGTAATTAATCGTGGGAAAAAGAGAGATGTGGTAACGGAGTCACTCCGTAGTCAACTTTGCTTGGAAGAAAGTTTAAAAACGTGCGAAAAACACTGGGTAGTTGGGAAAAGGAAAAAGTGACAGGAAAAAAGAGCTTTTCGGTAGGAAAACGATTTCAGAGTTGATGTGTGTTTATCGGTACAGCAGAGAGACGTCAGAATCGTGAGGAGGGAATAGCTGCACAGTCACTTGAACACTGGTTCGGGTACGGTGACCAAGGGCATCGGTAAGAGTCTGCTAAGGCTCATGCTCAGGTACCAACGTTGGAAATTTCATGCAACTTCGGGTACGCGTGCGTGTGTGTGCAGCTGTACACGGGGTAATCAAAGAGACAAGAAGTTGTGTGTGAGGCTCGTCGCGCTTTTTTTTTTTTGAGATTCCTTCAAAGGTACCGGTTCGATTTTTTTGTTTGCGTTATGTGCTTAATGTACTCTGGGGCAGTTACACCTCGGTCCCATTCATCCGTTAGGTTTTACGGCAAGGTAGGGTGAAGGAAAGGAAAGTAAGGCAAAAGGGGTCGTAGAAGTCCGCTCTCTCGCTTTCTCTCTCCCTTCACGCCCCTTGGCCATTTAATCGTAAAAATTAATTGGTGGCAGCAGCCAAGCTACAAGATTGGGTAGAACGGGGCTTAGTGGACCCAGATGCGTACGCGCTTGTCCTTGGAGCCTGTGGCCACCTTTTGGCCATCAGGGCTCCAGTCTGTGGAGAAGATCTCATCGCTGTGGCCCGACATGTCCTCCACCAGCTCCCTCTTGGCAATGGACCACAGCTTCAGGGTCGTGTCGCGACTTCCCGAAACAAGCATCCTGGAATCGAGGCTCCAACTAACGTGGTACACGGCCGCGACGTGACCCCGGAAGGTGGTAATGAATTTACCGTCTAGCGCATTCCAAAGCTTCACGCTCTTGTCCGCCGAGCACGACGCAATCATGGTGCCGTCGGGGCTAAACTGAATGTGAAAGACAGCTCCCTGATGACCCGTCATGCGCCCAATGGACGTTACGCTTGTCTGCGGCTCCCACAAAAACATAGTGTTGTCGTCGGAGCAGCTAACCAGCCGCTCTGCCCCACCGAACCGCCCCACAACAGCGTCGTAGCGCTTCTGCGCGTGAGCTTGCCTCTCCTCCCTCGTCTCGAACGTGCGATCCTCGTGATCAAAGGATCCCGTGCGGATGACGAGATCGGTGCTCAGCGCGAGAAAGTTGACCCAGTGGGCGTGACCGCGGAGCGCGCACCGTGGTGAGCCAGTTGTGGCGTCCCACACAATGATCGTGCGGTCTTGTGACGATGAGTAGATGCGGTCTTCGCCACCCCACTTGACGCACGTCACACAAGACTGGTGTCCAGAGAGAGAAAACTGCATTCCCGTTGACACCTGCCAGACCTTCAAAGATGCATCCTTACTCGCGGAGACATAGCGGTCACACTTGATGTTCTTGTGGAAGGGCTCCCACGAAACATGCGAGATGTAATTACTATGCGCCTTTTGCTTTTTGGCCTTGAAATTCCCGTACATGCCGTCGTGCGTCCAAGTGGCGAGCACGCCATCCTTGCTGCCGCTGACCAAGAACTGACCGTCAGGAGACCACGACAGCACCTGCACCCAACTGGTGTGCGCCTTCAGTTCTTCCTGTGGCGTCAACGTGTTCATGTCCCAGATACGCACCACCTTGTCACCACCTCCCGTTGCAAGGACAGAGCTGTCAGGAGAGAACGACACCACCAACACGGCCTCACTGTGACCATCGAGGGTGCCCGCACACCGCGTTACTGGGCGCACACGGAAGACAGCCTGAGGCTTGTATACAATCTCGACAACGGTTTCCTCGGGTGCGACAAACTCTACTTTCTCCACATCTTGGGGGCGAACTCTTCTGCCCTCCTTCAGCATGCGATCTACGTAGTCGCTTTTCTGCTTCTTGAAGAGAATGTCACGGACCGAATCATTCAGTTGTTCTCCATCGACAAAGAAAGCGTATGGGATCGTCTTCATCTCCTCATCCTCCAGCATCGATGTGAGCAGCTCGTCCAGCTGCTTTGGTGTGGCAGACACAGGGAGCAAGATTTGGGTTCCCGTCGGCTCCCCATGCTCGTCAATCAGGCGGACCATTACCTTCTGGTCATCCTCCTCGGTAGCCTCGACGAGGTCGGCCTCCGTCAGCGTTTCACGCTTCTGTTTCTTCCGGATGGGCATGTGAGCTCTAAGTTCTTCAGCACCCTAAGAGAATAAATTGGTCGGAGTCTCGGTGGAGTTTTCCTTTTTCACTTTTATTGTCGCAAAAAAAAAAAAAAAAACGTCCTACCGTTGAGCGGCAATCAAAGCTCAATCAAAGGGGAGTCACTTTCCACGACGAGAAAGTGAGCAAGCAGGGCAAGACTAAAGGCGCGAGGTGAATGGGCCGCAGATTATGTGGCCATGGAAGTTGAAGGAAACGGAGAAAAGAACAGCGCCAGGATTCCGTCATGTGCATTCGTTTTTTCCTCTGTACTGGTAGCACGCTCTGTTTTTGGGAGGAAGAGGAAAATTGTTATATCTGACCTTTCAAAGAAGTGTAGTTACAAGCGCGGAACCTTTTTGAGCTGCACAGCCGCGTTTCAACATGCATTCAACGGTGTTGGTGCCTCATCACGGTGTTGTTGTTTTTTTAATGTGTGCGCGTGTGCATATGCGCTTCGTATCACTCTTTTTGGTTTGTTTGTTTGTTTGTTTGTTTATTTGTGATCTGCTTTTGAACGTATGCCTCCGCGCTTTGTGGCGTTGGCGAGCTAGCCACCTCCTCTGGTCGACCAGTGGCAAACTTCACCTCCCGCCGTTTTTTGCTTGTAGCGCTGCAGGAGGTACGAGAATGCCATTTTCGACAGGGCAAGTGAGGAGCACCCACCACAGGCCGTCGCCCGTCAGGCGGGCTCTTTTCCACACCGACAGTGTCGTCTGTCCTCGTAAACGAAGCAGAATATGAAAGGCCAACACATCGGCCATCCACGCGAGCGCAACCACCACAAAGAGGAGACCCAAGTGGATCACGGGAGAGGTTTGCCAGAACGCCCAAAAGCCGCACCAGTACAGAAGAAAGGACAGGTTGGCGAAACCACAGCAAAGACAAACGAAAAAAAGGTTCTTGTTCGCTTCTCCGATACAGTTCGATGTCGGAAAGCAGTGGTGATCGGGACGGTATACGTACGCAGCACACTTTCTGCAGTAGGAAATGTCAATCCTTCGACTCTCAGGCTCCTTCGCAAGGTCTACCTGGGGAACGCTGAACACTGTCATCAAGTAAGTGAAACCAAAGCTGACAAAAAGGACCAAGAAAACGATATCGTTCCAGGCACAGTCGAAAAGGTACCGCGAAGGTTGGAACGCATTGAAAGGACCTGGCAGCGCGTCCACAACATCCCACAAAACGTACAGCGGGTTGCAAGAGGCTTCCGTCACGCTGGGGCGACTTGTTTCAATAGCCATCCTCGACCCGAAGAAATACACGTGGTACTCCCACGCCAGCAGAGCCAGCACCGAGGCGACAAATCCACGTCCGATGACACGGTACCGGGAATGAAGGGGTCCGCGTGTGTGTTGATTTTTACCGATGGTATCACTAATGAAGCAGTTTCCAAACACAAAGTTGCCGAGCATCAGTACGGCGGGAAGGAAGAGCGCAATGTACACCGCTCCCCACGAAGTCAGTGCCTCCGCTGTGGCGATGCCAACTGCAGTCGAGTTAAGCCACATGGGTGGCAGAGATTGTGTCTGCGGGGACCCGATGTGGAATGGCCTACCGCCTGATTTCTTCACCTGTCTCTCTACTTTTTTAACCCAGCGTGGTCTAACTGTGCGTTGAATACGGAGAAGAGTGTTTTTGTTTTCTTTCATGTATGGCAATGGTATGGGGGAACCGGGAGTTAAGTCTGCAAATGGATTTTCTCGGGTGTGCGGAAGCCGTCTCGCCCCCAGGGGTTGAGCGTACTACGTTTGCGACGATGAGCGCCATCAGCCAGGTGCCGACGGTTTCAAAGCAAGTTGCTATTGTCAATATCCTCCATCCCTGTCTTTTCCTCCCTTGTGTAGTAGCCATAAATGAGGCATCCCAGTGTGAAACAGAGGCAACAAAAAGGGGAGGAGATCTCTGATGTAACACTCTGTTGAGGGGTCGCGTGTCAGAGACTTTACAGAGTGTCTTCGCGTCCTCGCTTTCGCTGCCCGGTGGGCTCCCTGGCTGCTGTAATAACCTCAGGCGCCTCTTCCTCTGGCGCGGCACGGCCGCGCCTCCCCGTCTCGGCAGCATCACCGCCCAACATACCGCCACTCTCGCCAACGGCAGCGGTGTCCGCGTAGAGAGGTGGGGACGGCTGAAGTCGGCCCATGCGGTCAAGCGTGGTGCGAGAGAGAAGCGTGGTACCGAGGTCTTTTTGGTACTCCCACGGCTGCGCCATTTGTTTGAAGAACGACCGCGCGACTGCGATGGCGGCGTCGACACTGAGATTGGTGTTGTCCTTGAGGCATTGCTGAATCCAGTTGGGAATCTTGCGTCGTTTGTCGTTCAAGGCAAAGCGCCTGTCGACAAGGAGCATCATACCGTAATCTGTCTTGTTACGCAGCACTCGTCCGATGCATTGGGAGGCCTGTCGCATCGCGTCAAAGTTACGGAACTCACTCTCAGAGATGCCGAGGCAAACCTCCATCCAATGCATACGCTGCCGCAGGGGCTCATCGTTTGGTGGGAGAAAAGGCACGCCAAACATCACAACAGCCCGCCCATAATGCCTGTCAAAGTCGATGCCCTCCGCAATTTTACCACGGGCAATGGACATGAAGATGGCGCCGCGGCCAATGTCGCAGGCGCGTCGGTAGTTGGCCAAGGCAATGGAAGTCTCCTCCACTCCCTGTGTCTCCACAAAGATCAGCTTGTGCTTCGCCAGTTCCTGTAGGAACCCGCTGCTGTGCCACGCAAGCAACACCTCTCCCATGTACTGGTAACCAGTGAAGAAGCACACAATACCGTCTGGTACCGTTTTGGCAAGCTCGAGCAGCAGGCTCTCGTAGGCTGCCGTAACCAGAGCTTGCGCCTCAGGGCTCGTACGTACTTTAAAGCTACTGGTGATTTCTTCGGCCGTGATGCTCACGCTTTCAGAGCTTCGTGTCACGATAACCGGTGCAATGCACTTGCGACTCAGCGTCATTTGGAAGCTTTTGGAGACGACAGGTGTGAAGCCGAGAATCTTCGGGTAAATGTCGAGGGGGGACAGCGTACCAGAGGTCAAAATGACGCTTCGATAACGTGAGAACATCTCCCGCAAAGCAAGCGACGCGTCGACGCAAACAACGCGGATGACGGGATCTGGAACCTGTGGTCTGGTCGGATCATGGGCCTCGCAGACCACCACAAATCCTGGCTTCTCATACCTGTCGTCTGTGTAGTAGGTAGCCAAGAGCGTGTACATCTGCGCAACGAGTGAAATGGGGCGATACTTGTTCATGTTTGTCAGCTGAAGGGTTGTCAGCATCACATTGAGGCGCTCGTACAAGTACCGAAAGTGGTTGATGTCCAGTGCGCACTCCTCCTTCACCTTGGTGAGAAACGTCAACGGGTCCGCCACGTACGTCCGGTTAATCCGCGTCACAATTCTGTGGGTAAAATCCACCAGTCGCTGCATAAAAGAGAGAAAGTGGCTGGCCAGACGAAGACTTCCAGGGATCGCCTGCTCGGCGATGTCGGCTGGAATGTTGGGTGCCTGCACGAGTCCTGCGTTTCGCTCTTGCGGCTGTCGGGACATCTCTGCCAGCGCAAGACCATTGACAAGCCGATCGTACTCATCCTGAAGCTGCTGGCGGTTGGTTGCCTTGAGGTGGTCCAGCTCCTTGTGCAAGTCCTTCATATTCTCCCGGGCATCAAAGGAGTCTTTTTTGGTGAGAATAAGAGACATGGCTTCGATACTGACATCGTCAACGTTGTGGCCTTCGTCCATAACAACAATGGTGTTCTCATTCAGGTATTCCCGCGTTGCCTCCGCCACGACGGGATCGACCATGTACAGGTATGAGTGGACAATAATGTCAGCGGCTGGGATGGCCTTGCGAACCAGGTAGTAGGGGCACACGTGTTTCTCCTCCCCAAAACGTTTCAGGTCATCCAGGGAGTAGACCCCGGGCGGTAGCTCAATGGGTGCCTGCTCCAGTGCATCAAAGTAGGAGCAGCGATCTGCTTCTAGCCACGGTGCAGTCATGGAGCGGCACCCGGCATCCACATCCCCAGGGATGATCTGGGAGGCAACACGTGGCTCTATGCACAAGTTCTTCTTGGCGGTAAGGCAGAGGCCGCGAAGCGGCCGCAGCGCCTCCCCCTCGAGCTCCCAATGCGCCAGCAACTTTTTCATTTCACCCATGGTCTTCACCATCTCCTCGACAGTACGTGTGCAATAGACCACCTTGCGCTTTTCGTGGGCGTGGTGGTGGAGGTACGCGACCAATATAGAGAGTAGTGAGATGGTCTTGCCTGTTCCAGAGGGCATCTCGAGCACCATGTGGCCACCGCGATCGAGGCCTCGTTTCAACTCTGTGATGTAATCGAGTTGCTCCGGGTAGATGTACTCATACGGAAACACCACCAAAACATCCTCTACGTAAAATTTCATGATTCCTCGTGAGCGGGTCGCTGTCGTCCAGGAAACTTACGAGGCAATCGTGTCACTTGAGAAGGAGACGTGCTTTCAAATGGTGCTCGGTGAGCACTGAGCAAAAGGTAAAGAAAAGCAAACGAATACGCTGTCCAGTTTTGTTTCGTGTCAATGCAGGAGAAACACAGGTGTGTGCCAAAAATGGCTGATTGTACGGGGAGGAGTAGCCCGGTAAATAGAGACCGCTTTCCGGTCAAGACGTCCCTCATAACGTATGGATGTGCAGGTGTGTGCGTGTATGTGTGTGTAAGAAAAGCGGGAGAGGAAGGTTTATTCAACATTTCAGCAGGATCCGTGTGTCGTGTACGATTCTCGAGAGCGTGATGGGCAGCTCGTCGGAAATAGGTGTCTTGCTCCTCTCAAAGAGGTCGTTGCAGACAGCTTGGTGCTTTTGGAGGCTTTGAAAAGGTCAAACGGTGTTGCTCTTTTCGCACGTTACTATCTTGCCGAAGACCACTTCCAAAAGTGCATAGCCACAAGTAAATCGAGTGAGGACTATGAAAGGAAGGGGGTAAGAACAGCAGCACCGATGATACCAGCTGCGTTTAAAAAAAAAAATGGCTTCTTTTTATCTCTTTTTTTTTTCGCAACTTGGTTTGCCTGTGTCGCTACCTCTTCGGAACCACAGGACTTGTGCCGTGAGACGTTTTCCACTTGAACTGCACATGTCCTCGAGGGAAAGGGTGGAAAAGGTGAAGAAGGCCAAGGGACGGAAAGGACGTGTTGTTTGCCGCTGCGCTTACGCAAGATATTTGTAACGGTTGGCGCACGTCGAATCACGTTCGATGAATTCGCGCCGTAGCAAGTCCTCAATGCGCTGCTTGATGAACTTCACATCAGGGGTGAAGCTCCCGACCAACTGACGCTGGCACTGGTCAACCAACTCCGCATGCTCGAGAACTCTGCGGCTCTTCATGATTCGCACCAAGCACGCGTCGACAACGGGCTTGCGATCCTCGTGAACTTGCTTTGCCACCTCATCCGCGCCTGCAACACTGACCCTCACCAAGGATGGCGGGAAACGGATTCTGCGGAGACGACTGGTGAACTGGGCGTTGAAGCGTAGCTTGTCCGTTGCCTGAAGTGTCGTTGGCGCAGACCCTGTTTGTTGGCGCAAAAGTACTCGACCCTTCAGGATAGGTGGGAGTGCGCGGTGGAGTTGGTCAAAGGAGAGGCCGGTCGCCGACACGATGTCCGTCAATACCTGCTCATAGACGACGGTACCGTCAGGGAGCGTCGTGGGTGCAACATCGTTAAAGCTGAGCAGCACCAGAGCCTGCAGGGCGGACAAAGAGAAGGTAGTGGGGGATTCAAGGAAGTTCCCCTGCACCTCTGCGCTGCTGCTTTCGTGCGACCACGTCAGTACACGACCGACAGTGCCTTGCAGATAGGCGGCCTTGAGATCATCGAGGACGGCTTGAAGAAAAGGGGGTGGCCGCACGGAAGATTCTGTAGCCAGTTGGAGCGGCCAGATGCCTTTTTTGGCGACGAGCAGCCGTACTTCGAAGCTTGGTTGTGCCCCCTGGGATGCTAGCACTTCCATTGCGTGAAACTGGCTACTTGTATCTACATCGTTAAGCATGCCTTCCAGATAGGCTGTGCTTGCGGGCCCACAGCGCTGCCGTATGCGTTGAATCAGGCAACGTTCATTCGCTTCGTCAAAACGCTTCAGCGGAAACAAGATGCGCTCTGCCATGCGCTCGCGAGTGTTCACCAGGAACCTGTCCCTCTCGGTGACGTACGCTAGCACATCCACGATCCTCTCAATGTCCTCTTCCACGGAGCCTTTTCCCTGTTGAAGCACGACATCCACGTAGTGCGCAAGCCACTCGCAAAACGGAACCTGTCGCACCTGTCCAGAGACTTTACTGCGCACCTTCACGCCACCATTAAAGGCATGCTCTAAGCCCTCGCGTACCGCTTTGCACAGCGAAAAGTCCATCCGAAAGCTTGCAGACAGCAAATGTGGGAAAACCTCTTGCAATTTCATCATTGCTGTCACGTAGGCGACCACGTTAACGGCTGTCTCTTCCCCTTCGTACTCGCGTGACAGCTCTGCACCTTCCTTCTCAATTTGCTGCCGTAAGAGGTCCGCCATGAGCTTCACCCCTGCGCTTTTTCGCGAGAAGAAGTCGTAGTACAGCGTCAGTTGTGCCTCATCGCGTGTCGCCAGCGTGGCTGGCAGGCCATCCTGGGCCGAAAGGACTTTTTCCTGCGTGACCGGGGAGTCAATCAGTACACCCTCAACGCACGAGATGATGACTCGGCGGTCTTCTAATGGAAAGTACCGAACGCAGCGTTCATCCTCCTCCGCCAAGGCTTGGCGAATCTTTTGCAGGAATTCCGATGCCGTTGTGGCCGCTCCCCACATACCCAGCAGCTCCTGATAATCCACCCGTGTTCGCGCCAGGTACGGACGCAGAAACTTCTCCGCGTAGATGGATTGCGTGTCGCCCAAGCTCATGGAAGAGAAAAGGTCAATGGCACGAGTGATAAGAGTCCCGCTACCAGAGTCACTAGTTCCAGAGCGTTCGGCAACAAGTAGCTCTTGCGTGACACGACTGACTACGTCGGCATGGCTCTTGAAGACCTGTTCGAGAAAGATCCCAAGTGCGACCTGCAGCAAACTTGGTTTCGAATGATTCACAATGTAGTATCGCGACAAGTAGGCGAACGCTCGCATGTTCCATCTCATTAAGATTTTGTAATGGCCCCAAATACTAAGGATCTTTCGGAACATCTCGTGCTCGGACAACGTCCCGAGGTCCCGAAATCGCATCACATAGCGCGTCAGCATCTCCTGATAATCCATGTACAGGATGTCGCCCACATCGAAGCCGGGATATTCCGAAGTCTTGGACGCGTTTCGTGTCGCTGCCGTGTACACGGTGTTGTAATGGTTCATTCGAAGCTCAAAGTTGACGTGATTCTCAAAATCGTTTTCGGCAAGATTGGCGAGCATCTCGAAGTCCGCCTTCATCTTGTGGATGGCATCACGATCCTCTTCTAACATGGCGTTGAAAGGGGGGGAGCGATTCAACAAGAGGGGGCACTAATAATAATAATAATATAATAACAATACAGCAACAATGGGAGTGGCGTCAAAATACTTTTGTTTTCTTTAAAAAAGCAAAGTAGAACCGGGAAATGCTGACCAGGTGTGCACTCCACAAACTGTGATTGAGAAACAATTGTGACACCTCTCCTCGTTCCTCTAGGTGCAAACGCGAAAGTCCCGTTCGTTTTGGTTTTCCTGTGAGATATATCCGCGGTGCTTCGTACGCCTTGTGTGTGTGTGTGTGTGTCTGTGCGCACACGAGTTCGTTGAGTGACTCTGGTTTATTGCAGCGACAGAGAGCAGGAATGAAGCGAAAAGGAAGATTACATCAACATGGGACGCCTGCTACGTTTACATTGGCACACGAGGTGAGTATGTGCAACTATTAGTGCACTCTTAGTGTTGTCACCAACGCAGCCAAATGAGATGACACCTCTTTCACGCGATTCGGTGAGATGCCTCAACAGCAACGCTCCGCTCAGCATCGTTGCGTTCATGTTTTTGTTTTTTGTTGTCTTTTTTTGTGTATGCGCACATGCGATGACACTTGTGTTGAGGGTCTTTACCAGCAAGCAAGGCAAATGAACTCAGTTTCGCCTTTTCTTTTTGCTGTTGGTGCCTTCACACGCCCCGTTGGAGCGAGGCTAGCGCAGTGACCTCATCTGTCATCACGCTTAATCTACCATCTACGTTGTCCAAAGCACGTTCCACGGCGTCTAGTAGGAGTGCCAGCGACTCTGCTGTCATGCCGGCGTTACTGGGAAGAGTGGTACCGGCACTTGCGTCCCCTTTAACAAGCGACTCCACCCTGACCAGATCCATATCGAGTTGCTTCACAGGGTCTGCCAACGCTAGAACGTTCCACAAGACTGCGTTGGCTGCGCGTGCTTGGATGGGCAATGCCGCGCTCTCTTCGTTGCAAGACTGCATTGCTTTTACGAGCGAGTCCGTGTCACGTGCAATGCCTTCATTTGAACCGCTGCGCGTCTGACCAGTCAGAGCCAACGCTTGCTCCAACGCTGTGACCGTCTCCGATAGCTCCTCTATTCGCAACTCGCACTGGACAACGCCCCTCGACCATGAAGATGACGACCGGCGGTCGTGGATAGACATTTAAGTGCACGCGTGTCGCAACAAAAGGCAAACAATGATATGGTTTTCTTTTAGATTTACGGGATTTACCGAAAATCCATAGAGCCCACAGATGGCAGACTCAAGAGTATTACTGGCTTCGCTTGACAACAGTGATAGAAGGGGGAAGAAGAACCAAAGATATATGAGTTGTGTGCAGCAGGGGCATAGGTTCTGTTAGGCAGGGCTCTTTCGGAGGAAGTGCATCAACACCTGCACGAGAACGGCACTTCATACCGGAGGTTTTTTTTTTCTTTTTTGGTGAGTACTGTTCATTTGGTCTACTTTTTCTTGATGCGTATGCGTTGCAAGTTTTTCGTTGTGTTTATTTGTAGTTCACATTTCCACGTATCCGGTGCATCATTTGGTCCGGTCGGTGCTGCCGTTTGGCGGACAAACCGACGGAAGCACGTATGACGGGCGGAGCCATCCGCGAAAAGAAAACGGGGTATTCTAGTTTACATGCAATGTGAGAAGTGTAAGACACAGTGTGGGGCTTTCTTCGTCTACGCGAGGTAATGAGACGTGAAAAGGCCGGTTTCGTCGGGGCCAGCACGTTCCAGGGGGGCAACGAACCTCCAGCAGGTTTTCACGAGGCAGCTTCGATGCTCTGCTGGACGTCGTTCAACATGGCCGCGAACTCTTTTTCCATCTCAGTTGTCCGCTGAGCAATGGCAACAATCTGACTTCGCTTCTCCTTGATTTTCTTGTCAAAGCTGTTCTCACAGTCTGTGATTTCTTTCTCTAGCCGTTGTTGCTCTTGCTGTAGGCGGTTGAGCGTTGCGTCTAGAGATGCGATGAAAGTTATTTTCTCACGCTCGTCAACCTTGTATTGTCTGGTGTAATCCGCAAGCACATCCTGGCGTTCCTCTTTCTTGTCTTTCAGGACGTGCTGAGCGGCGTCTAAGGATTCTTTGAGGGCTAAATTTTGGTGCTGTTTCCTGACAGCCTCCTCCATCCGGTTGACATACGCTGTTTTCAGTGCTTCCATGCGCAGTGTCGTGGCGGTAATCTCGTCTGTCACGAGCTGGTCTTCATAATAAATCTCATTGGGAGGGCCTTTTGGACCACTTTTCTTTCCCGCTTTCGGAGGCATCCCCCCACGGTGGAACCACTATGAACTTTGATCTGTCGAAACTGTCTTGGTGTATCGACTTTGAGCACCAACGCCGGTCGCGCACACAGGCTTTCGCAACCGTCTGTCCCTACTTGTGTATATGTGAGTTTGTGTATTTGTGTGTTTGTGTGGAAACGGCTAGCGACAACTATAATGAAGCGAGCAAAAGAAGTGATACAGGAAGCACAGCAATAACATACACTGGGGAAGCACGCGCCAAAGATTTCGTTGCACCCCCTTCGCGCCTGCTACCAAGATTTTGGAAGACTGGGCTACGCATCGTACCACAGAGAGACCACCGGTGCGTTGCCTAGAAGGGGGGTAGGCCCGCTTAATAATAACTAAATTAACAGCGCACACCCAAGGAGTGAACGGCTACGTATCGATAGCTCCACCAATCTCTGTGCGACGAAAACAGAGTTGCTGTGTTCGATGAGTGTTCGTCTTTTAAATGTATCTTAGAAAGGAAACACACCCACACTCACACGTCTTCAGTCATATTCCTCGCATTTACAAGCTTTTCAAAGAAGTGCTGCGCAACTGCTTTCTTCTGTAGGAGCGAGAGCTCATTTCCCACCAGTTCGAATTCAGTACGCCAACGCTCTCTCACACTCTGGCAGCTCGACAGCGAACAGTGTTTTCTTTTTCGTTTCTTTGCTTTAACGATGCTGCCGTTTGAAACGTTTTTCTCCTTGGAATGCTCCGAGAAAAGGAGGAAGAGGAGAGGAAGGTGACAATGGAAAGTTGAGACGATGGCTGGACAACAAATTGCCCTAGGGGCTAAGCGACAACACTCAAAGAACGAAAAGTCAGTAAAGGAAGAGTAGCTTGAAATGAGACCAAAATACAAACCCATCAATGAATCATAACAACGTGCGACAACGGGGAGGAACAGACAAGGAAGAAAGGGAAAAAAACAGATCCTGTACTGTTCATCGTTTGGCGAAGAGGATAGAGCTGCCAGAGGAAAAATGGAAGATAAAAGCGGCAAAAACAGAGGTGTTCATCTACACGAGCGTGTACAGGGGGTCGACGCACTAAGGAAGAAAAAATAATTATTTATATCCCCCAAAACAACAGCGACGGAATAAGAAGGAAAGGAGAGTAATAAACAACCCGTCGGTTGGCTAGCTCGCTTATCCGTAGTTATGAAGGAGAAACCGCGAACTTGACAGGAGAGGGTCCGTTTCCAGTTGACCGGAAAAGGCAACGACCATCAACGAGGCGGCTGCCGCAGAGAGAAAAATTCGCCGGATTGTGGTGCATTCATTCATGCCATCCTTGCAGAAAAACGTGAGCTGGAACGGAAGATATTCAACAAGTACAGCCTGTAACAGCGTGGTTCAGGTCATCAGAAAAAACAAAAAATATCACTGCGCTGCCGGGGGCGTGGGAATCGCTGAAGATGATGAATGACTAGGTTTAAACCACTTTCCAGCCTCGGCAGGTTGAATGGCCGAAGCCTTCTGGATGAAAGGGTGCTGGAGCAGCTGTGCTGCACTTGGCCGCTGCCGCTCTGTGGGGCGCAGACACTGCTCAACGAAATCGATGAACTCATCACTAAATTTACGCTCTGATGCAGACCAGTCGATTTTAGCAGTTCCGTTTGCCACAGCTTGGCATAATTCAAACATGCGGGTTTTCAGACCTGGGAAGGGATAGTGGCCTAGTGCGCACTCAGCCACCGTAAGTCCCGCACTCCAAATGTCACTATCGAATGAATACGGCTTCGACTGGATGCGCTCCGGGCTCATGTAGGGCACGGAGCCTTGGGCGGAGAGTGTTTGCAAGTCTGAGCCCGAGAACTTCTTTGCAACACCAAAATCTGAGATTTTCACCTCGCCCTTTGTGTTCGCGAGCACGTTGGCGGGTTTGATGTCTCGGTGAATCATTCTAAGGCTATGCAAAAATTCTAGTCCACTAAAGAGTTCCCGAGAAATGTACGCCAGCATTTCCTCGCTAAACTTTCCTGGGTGGCGCTTCATCACGTCGTTCATAGTGCCCGCGTCCATATACTCGAGTACGATGTACAGTCGCCCGTCACGAAAGAATGCCTCGTACGAAGACACAATATTTTTATGCTTCACGGCGGCCACCTGCCGAAGCTCCGACTCCAGTGCCAGGCGCATATCCTCTGAGTCCCCTTCAAACGCCAAGTACTTCAATGCGTACTTTTCGCCTGTTTCCTTGTGCTGTACTACACGGACTTTTCCTTGAGAGCCATGTCCCAATTCCCCGCCGATTCGCAGGTCCTCAAATTTTAGCTTGTTGAGGACAGCATCACTTTTGGGCTGGTCCACTGGGGCGGCGGCGGGTGGCCCTTGGGCAATACCGGTTTGCTTCACACGCATCTCTACTCCTCCTTCACCTTTCACTACGAGTGTCATGGTGTCAGTGATGGAGACGGCTTTTTGCTCTGGAGCCACATGTAGCTCCAACGGCCGGGGGCGCTTGGGCGGCATCGCGGGAAAGGGAAGGTGTATATATTGATCCACTTGGTGACCTTGACGGAAACGAAAAAAAAATATGGTCTGAAAAAGATGTTTGTATCAAAAAATGGCTGGAAAAGGTGTTCGACGGTCGGCGAGCAGTGCAGCCAACCCCTCCTATGTTTACCAAACACGACTTACAAGGCACAACGACTTCGATCACCGAGTCAAGCCAAAGATGCGTTTCGTCGTTGGGTGAACAAAAACACCGAAGAAAATATTCCTACAGCACTACGATAATTTTTGAAGCAGGAGATCTAGAGTGTGGGTTATTCGATGATGGACATCAGTTGCGGTCACGGTGGCAGATATTCAAACTGACCACTCCTTAGCTAGTTTTTCGTTTGTGTGTGTGTGTGTGCGCGCGTGAACTGGATGAGCACAAGGCCGTGATTGGGAGCTGTTATTCTCCCTCATCTCATCACAGATTGTGTAAAGAAAGAAATACGAAGACACCGCTTTAATCGTTTCTGGTTGCGAGATATATTCTTCGTTGGATGGTGGTTTGTTTTCTATTTCCTTGCGTTCAGGGAGGACATTGTTTTGGGATAGTGGAGCGTGATTGCCCTCACGGGATACGCGCTAACAAAATGTCTGCCAGCGCGCAAATCGAAAAAAAAAAGTAGCCTGTACATCTCATGGGGAGGGAGCACGCAATTTGGAAAATATACATGAACGAATGAACAAATGTTTACGTATCAGTAGTTTCTTCATCTGGGACATTTGACTGTTGTGTCTTCTGGCGGGCGGCGCGAGCAGCGGCGCGTTTTTCTTCCTCTCGGCGTTTTCGTTCCGCGCGTTTCTCCATCTCGAGTTGCTCTTTTCGCCGACGCTCCGCCATTTCTTCTTCAATCCGCCGCTGTTTTTCTTGCTCCTGCTGTTCTTGAGCAATCCGTGCCGCTTCAGCTTCGGCCTCTTGTTGTTTTTGGATCTCGAGTGCTACGCGTTCCTTTTCTTTCAAAGTGTACGTGCGCAGATGGAACTCAGCACTTTTCTTCAGGGAGCCATGAAAACCACCGTACCAGTCCTCGATCGTTTCACGAAGGAGGGCTTCCTCACTACACAAAACTGTGCGTTGAGAAGAAAATACCACTTGCTGCTGTTCATCGAAGTCTACGTAAAGGGCGTGACGACACGGTGTTCGGGATTGGATTCTGTTCTTCTCTTGGTGCAGGAGCAATTCGATGGTAGCGGCACCTCTTTGTTCACGTTCTGCTTTTTGCTGAGAGAGTGCGGCTGCTCTCGTCTCGGATTGGCGAGCATGGGACACGATGTACTTTTCCTGAGCTGCTTTGCGTTGCACGAACTCCTCCCATGTTTCATCACAATGCTTGACATGCTCTTCATTGGGGTCCACTCCAACTCTTGTCGCGTACGCCTTCCACTCCTCGTTCAGCAGATCCTGATAGTCTGAATGCTGTTCATTTGCATAAAATTGGGAACGATTCATTTTACCTACAAGCTTTGGCGTGTCAGCCCACAAGGGTGCATGGGACAGCTAACGTTCTACTTGTCAAATACCAGGAATTAAAGACGAAGGAAGCGAAGAAAAGAGTGACGGGGATCGTATGATACGGAGGAGATGCCACAGGTGATTCCATTGAGAGGTACATGCGGTGTTGGAGAGTTATTTTTCTCTCGTCACTCTCGCTTCAATGTGGCCGAAAAAACACGCTAATTCGGAATGGCAAGAATGCTGTCATATCTGTCTTGTTTCTTTCAGAGTTTTCGAATGCATCAGCTTCCCACGGCGCGACGTTGCAAGAGGGTAGTGCGAAGCCGCGTTCCTCGCTCCCCGTCGCAGCCAGGCGGGAGTACAGAAAGCCGTCGAGGCCCATTAAGGGGAAGGGGGAGGGGGGTTTCGGTGAGGTGGTTGTTTGTGGGTGAGGGGGGGGGGTCGTGTTCTCACGCTCGGTGGGGGGGGCGGGGACACTCAAACTTTCCTTTGTCTCCTTTTACCGTTGGTGCTGGGCTCAATTTGGCTGCGGGGTGGGGCATCTCACTGTGTCGCTTTGCTTTCAGGCTGTTTCGTCTCCCTTTCCGTCTTCTTCCTTATCCCGAAGGCTCGGAGGGCTGGGATTCTCTCTTGGACGCTGGGTTGGAGCTGCTGCTTCGATTTAGTGGTGCCTGTCCGTTTTCGGGTTCTCTTTGAACGGGTCTGGGGCTTCTGTTGCCAGAAAAATAGAAACGAATGCCCCGACAGTGAAACGCAACGGAGTGGTACTCAACAATTATTTCCTAGTGGCTAGCACGAAAAGTTGTCGAGCGCGCGCGCGCGATACAAAAGGGACTGCGCCTTTCTCCGTGTGGCACTTCGGCTTTGGGACGTTTACAGCCAAGCCGGGCAGCGAACCATTTTCTCTTCAGGTCCTGGTTCCGGCATCCAGAGCTCGGGGGTTCTGTCGCCGGGGCAGCGGGCCCCTTGCGCGTGTCAGCGTCTGGTTGGTTCCCTTGGCGCCTGGCGTCTGCGGGGGTGGGTTCTGGTCCCCTTTCTTCCCCCGCACCACAACACCACCCTTTCATTTCTCCCGGTGTGTTTCGGGAACGTGTCGCGCTCCGCCCCCGGATAGCACCAGACAGCGCAGGATTAGGCGCGCGAGCTCCTGCTGTAAAAGAGCTCGGCCTTCGAGAGCGCGAGGTGCTTCAGGAGATGATCCGCATCAAGTTGTCGGAGGGAGATCCCGGGGCTAGCGGCCTGCAAGAAAAGCTGGGGTCTATGCCGAAACGATCCTGCGACTGGCCGCTGCACTTGAAAGCTCCTCCTCTTTTGGACTTTGACGCGTTGTTCTCTCTTTCCGTTTCACACAGCAGCGCAGCCATCCGCCTGGAAGAAATCATTCAGTTTTTCCAACCGGCGTTTTATCAAGGGTTTCGTACATCAAGAACGATCAAGACGACATCCCTTAGCATCGCTGATGTCCGCCTGGCTGTTGAAAAGGGCAAGTTTGAGCTCGCGATGCCAGAAGCAGAACAGCGTCGGCTTTTTGAAAGTTCGCGACACACTGGCTCGGATTCCTTTTGTCGTCTGCCGGACGGCTGGCACGGTGTAAACGTGTTCTGCGTTCTGGAACTGAAAGGTCGACGACGATTGATCACGGAACCTCTTCTCAATGGCGTTGTTGAGAAAGATTCTCTACCGAAGGTCTC
>JASAOC010001942.1:0-35306 GCA_030849835.1 Herpetomonas samuelpessoai
TCCAGTGCAACTTGGCGCGGAGCTCGTCGTCGGTGAGCAGCGCCGCCTTGCGTCGTGCTAGAGCGGCCTGGGCGTACTTGGTCTTTTCCGCACAGACAGTGCCCAGGACGTACTCGGTGCTTTGCAAGTTTTCCAGGCGGGTCTCAGTGGAGTCGGGGTCGGACGCCAGGATGCGTTCGTACGAGGCAACGAGCCCTTTGAATACCAAGTGGCGCACATCGTTGGTGCGGAGGAAGTTGAAGGTGGGGTTTGACTTCTGGCGTGCTTGCACGGCGGTGAGAAAGGGCTCCCCGTACTTGGCCGTGTACTGTGCAGTGGTCGTAATCACGTCCATGAGCAATGCGGGCACTTCAACCGTGCCTGCCTTGAGGTTCAGAGAGTAGCGGTTGGGGAATGGGTCTTTTTGGTAGCGGCGCGCCTCGAGCTCTGTTTGCCGAAGCAGCTCTTCGCGCTTCGGATCGCTATGCAGCACGCCTGTGCCGCCCTCAGTCCGTACCACGCCGTTCGCCCGGATGGTCGTCGTCGAGGAGCCCGGGGCTCCCGCCGTGCCTGTGTTCGCAGCTCCACTGCCGGCAGCCCCGCTGGTCGAGGCAGGAGCAGCAGCAGCAGCAGCAGCAGCGGCGGCCTTGGCCTCCTTGCTCTCTGGGGCCCGCTCCGGATGCTGGCGGTACTCTGACAACTTGCTCAGAAAATACGGATAGAAAACGTGAGAAGAGTCTAGGAACGCAAAGGCGTCGCGCTTAGGAGAGGCGAGGACTTTTGCCACCATTTCGTCTGCATCGCGCTTCTCACGGGTGCTGAGGCGGCCGGCGAATTTATCAATCTTCTCGCGCACCTCAGGACCAGGCACGATGATGCTGGGCAAAGAAGTGTCTTCCTTCTCCATGTCGAAGATCTATACCTCAAACTAGCCAAGTGCTTTGCCGTCTAACCCAGCTATGCCCAGCGGAAGCGCGAGCCCTTTTTTTGGCACAGGACAATGCACTGGCACAGCTCCAAGGAGGCAATGAAAAGGGGTCGCAAGACAAACAAAGAAACTGTGTCACCTAACGACAGCTTCAGGCTTCGTCTTAAGAAACACGAGATCAACCTTTAATGTGACTACAAAAAAAAAACTCTCGTTTTTGTTCAGATCCCTGGAGACAGCATGTGAAGGAGTCAAAATTGAGGAATGGAAATTGTCAGCATAGTGCACGGTGGTGGTGACCGATGAAGTTTCCGGTGAGCGTTGTCGCTAGCTCAGCGTTGAGGGCACAGGAGCCGCTAAGACGCCTCACCCAATGCAATCACCATTGCACGATGATGTGTGCTTTCTAGAGTAGAGCCCTTTAAATCGGGTATACACCTTCCTCCGTAGATAGCACATTCCCCTCGAAAGACCACACCTGCAAACGGTGAAGGGGATCCTCAGATGGAACGTCTTGTTTCTTTATGCAGACCAAGTTTTTCTCTTTGGTAACCATTATGAATTGTACTTTGTGTCTTTCTTTTCCTTTTTACTGTACGTGGTTGTTTACCAAACTCACATAAGTGAGGTCAGCTTTCGTCTATGTGCCACCAGCCTCTCCGTCATTCGCTCCAATACCTCATCATAGGTGAAGCCTCTTCTTTCCCGCAGGCAGAGTGGGTGGAAAAGGGTTTGAAGGAATATTAAGGAGGAAGTCTGGTGGGGCAGCCATCTATGAACGCGAAAGAAAGCACCAGAATCACAGCCAGACAACAAGAACAAAGGAGAAGGACCGCAGAGACTCTTTGCAGCGAATCAGTTACTGGTGTCACTGCATCCACAAAGAAAGCGTCTGCCCGAGCGACTGACGGAATGCGCAGCAACGCACCGCTGAAGCTTTACTTTCCATCCAACCCGCGGATCGCAAATGTCACACAGCTCGTCTCAAGAGTGGGGGAGTTCACGTCAACCAGGACAAGGGACCCGGACCTTGCAAAGGATGGCACGCAGATGATGCGAGCCGCTGGTACGGACGCCTTACCTTCTTCCTTGACGTTTCGTGACGGAGCGGAGGTGGTGCGCCCGTCGCCTTCCTCCTCCACCCCCTTGGCCTCGCCATCGCGCTGACTGTCCGGCTCGAGGTAGACGGACGCTTCCTTTTGAAGGGTTTGCAAGTCCACATACCGTGTCTCGAAGCGAGGTTGGTCGCACGCGACGAAGCAATGCGGGGTGCGAAGGAAGAGAAAAGGATCAACATCGCGAAATGGGTAGCTGAAAAGCGTGTTGGGGGCCGTTGGGCACGCGCAGCCTGAGGCCAGAATCATGCTCATGGCATCCAAATGCGTGTCGAACTTGGTCTCTCGGGCCACGTCATTGACGTTCTGCCCAGAGGTGACAAAAAAGCCCACCCCTTCGCCCATCGCACTCGAAGATTTCCCTCGCGGGCCTGTCGTCTTGTTCCCAGGCTTTTGCTCCTCGTCCTCCTGCTTCGCACCTGCCATGTCTTCTCCCACCACCGCCGTGAATTCAAATGGGTTGCTCACGAGCCTCAGGGTGGAGTACCGTCCAGCGTTGGGCAGCAACACGGGATGGAGCGGTTGCTGAGGCTGGAATGCGTCTGACATATCATTATCCCCTGGCATAAGCTCTACCTCCACGGTAGTCACCAAACGCTCCAGTAGTACGTCAAGCTCACGCATGAGTTTGGCCGAAGTCACCACGCTCGCAGTCGCCTTGTCGTCGTTCAGCCGCACGTGGTCGGAAGGGTCCAGCTTTACTTTTCGCTTCAGCTTCAACTCATCTGTTGGGGCGATGCTGTTGCCGCCAATCACCAAACGCGAGATGTACTTGCTCTTCTCAAGGAGTGGGCCATCGCTTGTCGTGCCACTGATAAACTCCACCAGGAGCTCCAGCAGAGCACGGTGCCGAACGAGAGCGGCGTGGTTGCCCGCGGTATCCACGATGGTGGGGCTCTTGGGTGCACCTCCGGCCATCGCCCCGACAGCCTCGCTAACAATGTTCTCGGGAAGGGTAACGTCTAACCCGCACACAAAGGCAATGTAACAAGGTGTGTGCTTCCTACCACCACTGGCCTGCGCCGACACGGCTGGCAACGGACGCGGCACATACAGCTCCCCAACGTTCGCAAAAGCGTAGCGGTGCACCAGCACCTGCCCATTGGTCATGAGGGTGCCGTAGATGCCAATAACGACGCCTGTGCAGAAGTTTGCGGCCTTGAGCCCCTGCAACGTCACCCGCCCGCTGCTATCCTCCAGCATGAGCTCATCCTGTGTGTGGCACACGCTATACCGCTCATCCGCGGCAGCACGGTCCTGGCCATCGTCGAGAGCGCCATCCGCGCTCCCTGGCTCCCGTGCAGAGCCGGCAGCCCCTTCATCCCCCGCATCGGCCGCAGCAACACTCTCCGCACCATCCCCTTCGGCCCCTTCGCCCTCATCATCGTCGCCAGCATCGATGCGAACCAGCTCCCGCTGATACTCATCGAGGAACCGAGGGAGCAGCTTCATTTGCTTGTATACAACACCCACCGAAAAGGCTGGTATCCCGGGACGCATCTCAAGCACGCGCAGAACGTCTGACGGCGCGGCACCGTCCCCGTCTTCCGCAGAGACGACGCGCTTGATCGCGGCAATCGCGCGGTCCTGCTGGGCGGCCATACGGCTGCGGTACATGGGCGCGTACTGCTGCGTGAACTCCAGTTGTCGGAGCAGGAAGCGGCGGTGAGTGCGGATAATTGGGCACTCGCTGCGAGTCTCTTGCTCCGCCTGCCCTTCTTCGTTCCCCGACATGGTAAACGCGCCGCTACACGATGGTGTCGGGGGCTGTACGAAAAGTACGAAGAATCGAAGACCACGTCTGGAGTAAGGAAAGACCGCAAGTCGTCACTAAACGTAACAAGAAGGGAACACCAGGAATGGAAAACAACTTTAGGAGTAGTGAAAACGCGAGGCCAGGCCGAGGCACGACTGTATGATTGTGATTCTATGTTGTTGAAAACACGTTGCTCCTGGGGATGCGATCGGTTTGCAGGTATTTTTGTATCGGTGAGAGACGAAATGACAAGGGAAGGTGAGGCGTGGAGAAAGGAATTAGCAAAAAGGAGAGGTTAGATGTCACCCGCGGATGTCATTACTTTTTACCAGAGAGAACCAACAACGGACAGGATGTAGCTTTACTTCACGCCGGGGACTTACTGGGCGAAGGGAAGAGGAAACCCCACAGTGGTGCCGCTCGCCTTTGTGATGCACTTTGATCCACTACCGTCATCACAGTGGCTTGGCTAGCGCGATTCTCAGAAGTCCCATGCCGCTCCTTGGTATGACACTTTTCCTGTTGCTGATGTTGCCCTCCCTCGTCCTCGTCCTTTTGGGACTGCCCACCGTCCTCTCAGAGGTTTATTGGCATCGTCGTTGTTGTTTGTTTTGTTTCTCCATACGAAATACAGCCACGTCGCACAAATGAAAAGAACGAAAAACTGAAGAAAAAGGTAACAAGGGAAACAGACAGACTCACGAAATAGAGAAAAGAAGTGACGCTCAAAACGTAGAGAAGTGGTTTAATCGAACGTAATGCTTGCGTGGAATGAGACAGAAATATGCATTCTTTCATCAATTCGGGCACATAACCTCTTTCTTTTCTCTTTCTTTTTTTTTTTAACTCACGTGCGTCAACAAGGGTAAAGGAACAAAAATAAGGCAGAGAGGAAGGACGAGCTGCTGAAGAGGCAAAGACTACCGCTGATGTGTCTTGAAAGGGTGCACAGGGACCACCAACAGCGTGTGTGAAGGAGTCCCCAAACACGTAAAAGCATGGTGCACCTCAGACAGCAGACCTTCTCTCTTTTTTTTTTTATGCATTACCTTTATAAACCTGTTTTCACCAAACAAGAGGAGAAGAACGTTAGATGGTAATAATTATTTTTCTGTTGAGTTAAAAGGAGCACCGACTGGCAAAGCAGTGCAGAGGTTGAGACATCGCACCAGAGAGGGAACAAGAAGGTCGATGACAGAGGGAGTTCTATATTCCCTGGCCGAGCCGAGTGCTTCAGCGCGGTCTGGGTTTCCTCGTATCATCGTCTGTTCCTGGGCGACGCAGTCACTCCCGCCCACCGTCCACGAAAGCGCTTGAAGGCATCACGTAGGAATGGAGAGGCCGACAATGCCTCTACGTTGCGTATTCACTGTCGTGTGACTCATTACTCGTCGTCGCCCATCGGGAGAGGGGCGTTCTCGGCCTCCATCTGAGCCTGGTTGGCGGCGGCGATCTGCTCCGCGGACATGTTGACCTCGGCGCGCTCGAGGACGGGCATCTCCCACAGCTCCAGATCGGGATCGTTGGCGAGCTTCTTCGCCAGCCAGACGAAGGGCTTCTCGAAGTTGTAGTTAGACTTGGCAGAGACATCGTAGTACTGGATACCCTTCTTGCGATGGAAGTTGATCATCTTGGCCTTCACCTGGCGGTCAGCGCAGTCTACCTTGTTGCCAACTAGCACAATGGGGATGTTGTCGCAAACACGGGTGATATCGCGGTACCAGTTGGGCACGTTCTTGTACGTGTTACGGCTCGTCACGTCGAACATGATGATGGCGCACTGGCCCTCGATGTAGTAGCCATCACGCAGACCACCAAACTTCTCCTGACCGGCGGTATCCCAGCAGTTGAAGCAGATCATACCACGGTTGGTGTGGAAGGTCAGAGGGTGCACATCGACGCCGACGGTGGCCACGTAGCGCTTCTCAAACTCGCCCGTAAGATGGCGCTTCACGAAAGTGGTCTTACCCGTACCACCATCACCGACAAGGATGAGCTTGAAGGTAGCAACAATCTGATTCTGAGGAGCCTGAGCCATTATGAGCGGATTGGTCTTCTTTCTGAAAGAGAATAGCTACGTCAACGGGGTTAAACTAGCTACTTTTTGTTTATGTAATGTTTTCTTATCTCGCGATGGAAAAAAACAAATTGCGAACTCTGCGGATAAATGATATCAGAGGCCAAGTGAAGTGGAATAAAAAGAGGAGGTACGAGGGACATGAAGGGAGGAAACGCTTGTACCGGTAGGCTCGGTGCGCAGATGTGCAACAACGCTGCTAGGCTGGGCCGCAAACGCGGGGACGGAGGCGAGCGATGCGAAATGCGGCCGAGGTAGCAGTGATTTGTTCGTCAGCTCTTGGACGCAGCACTCTACTGCTCGCGGAGTACTCTCGTCGCACCCTGTCGTGCACGGAAATGGCCCATGTTGAACGAAGGAGCAAACGTGGCGGCGGAAAATCGGTTTCCCATTTGCCTTGCCCTCTGTGGTGTCTACGGGGCACCAACATAACAAGACAACATTTCATTGATGTGCTCGTCCTGCACACTCCTCTCGCTTCGATAGAAGCCACCATGGGGTCCCCACTATTTTTTTTTTTTTTGCGTGTGTTAGTTGTTACTTTTCTTTCTTTCTAGCTGACTCTGCATGGCGTGAGTCCTGAAACATGAAGGTTGAGCATGTACGATGTGGCAAAGTTTGCTACACAAGAAATAGATGTAGGGCTATGAAACATGTAGAACGAAAAAGAGGGGAAAGAAGCAACTCACCGTGGTTGGGCCTCTAGTCATTTCCCAAGGCTGGTGCAGAAATCGTTTGAACAACGCGGAGGAATACTTAAAGAAGAAAAACACGACATATCAACATATAGAACCGGGCAGCGAAGCGACCCATCGGTCTGCGCGGATTGCAAAGATGGAATCTGCCCTGCAGCAAATGACTTCCCACCAGAAGGTGTCAAGGGTGGGAAACAAGACGACGAAAAGATCCAAAAAGAAAAGATACTCTAGATATCACTCTCACTACTGGAGGTGTTGTCGTCATCCGAAGCGGAAGAGTACGAGGAGTCATCATCGTCACTGTAGGAGTAATCACTCGTGTCATCGCCGCTGCTATCTGCAGAGTCGGAATCATCGTCAACCGTGTGGAAGTTCGCGGTGCCTCGTCCGGCCACGGGCGGCCGTCCTCCAGGGTTCGTGTTCATGCCACCGCCGGCTGCGCCAGGGCGTTGCTGCCGCTTTGCCAGCTCCGAGGAAGGGGAAGGACCACTGCGGCCTTGGAAGACGTTGCCATTGTTACCACTGTCGTCGGAGTCGTCCTCGCTGCCTTCGGAAGACGAGGCACTGCTACCTTCCAGTGCTGCGTTGCGCGCGCGGACGCCGTGCGCAACACCGTCTCTGCTGCTATCGTCGTCCGCTGATCCTTCCGTCGCGTCACTCTCGTTTCCGCCGAAAGCTGCGGGGCGGGCACGCCGGTTGCCGTTGCTCTTGTTGTTGGAACCGTTGCGAAGGGCCTTCAGCTCCTCTTTGCGCAGGCGCTCTCGCATGACGCTAAGTGCGGTCTGCTGTTCCTTCAGTAACGCATCTTCCCTGGCGTTGAACTTGGCGAGCTGGTACTCCAGGTACTCGAGATTGCGGTACTGCTCCAGATACTTGACGAACTGGGCCTGAAGCTCCGCCTCGTGCTTGTCGTATTCCTCCACGTAGGCGGGACGAACGGCCATAAGGGAGCGGTACCGCTTCTGAGCGCGCTCCAGTTGGGTTTTCTTGTTCTCGATCTTTTGCTCCAAGTTCGTTTCGTCAGCGCTGAGGTTCGTGATGGACTGTTGCAGCTGCTCCACCTGCTGCGCCACATTCGTGAGAAGCTCCCGCAGGCGGCGTTCGAACTCACCCACTTCGGTGGCGCGCGAAAGGACGTGCTGGCGCTCGCCGCGCGACTGTATTTCCTCCTCCACAAGGAAGAAGAGACTGCTGCCGTCACTGGTGAGGTCACTGCACAGCTGCTGTACCGTCTTGGCCTCGTGAACATTCTTTTGCGCCGCCATCTGCTGCAGCGCAGTGAAGTCAGGCTCCTCGCCATCGACTGCCTTCGTCGCCTTCTTCAGCACGTTGGCAAGCTTGAGCATCTCCTGCACAGCGTGTCCATCGCACTGGTACAGCTTCTTGATATTTAGCCGAATACGCGCCTTCGCCAGTGCGGCCTCGCAGATCTGCTTAAAGAAGAAAACGCGGTCGGACTCACGCTCAATGTTGTAGTCCACCTCAGCAGAGGGCTCATAGCGTTTAATGAGCCAGTACAGACAGTCGGCAACTAACTCCACATTGGGGGTCCGAAACGACTCCATGCTGATGAGGTTGGGGTAGCCCAACAGGCGCATGGTTTCCGCAAAGGAGCGGAGTTCACGGAAAGACATGTCTGCAGGGGGGAGGGGGGATTAGTGTAGGTGAGTCTGATGAGTACCTCTGTGGGGCAGTTTCTCGGGTGGGCCTTGCAAGTGGGGAAAAATGAGAAGATAATTCAGAGAGACCTTGGACGGGCTAGTGAAGACGTCAACCAGAAAGACAGGAAATCTAACGCGCCAAATGCAAACAAGGGATAGCACCACAAAGAAGAACCGAACGAAAACAGGAACAGTAGCTGCGTGATTCACTCATCAGTGGAAACCTCCAATCATTTTTGCACAAAGAAGTGCGGCTTCTCCATTACACAATCATTCCCTCTGAGGCAGTAATATCATCATCCCATCTCTTCTCCCTTCTTTGTAATCTAGCGGAAGCCGTTCAAGGTCTTTGTTTGATATTGGAGCATTCGTTGAAGTCCAGTGGCTGTGCAATGTCTTCGTACCTTTCCCCCCCCCCTCTTTTCAATGTAGGATGCACTCCGTACACCTCAGGAAAACACGATGCACACCAGAAGCGTGACGCGATACACACACGGGAGCAACGAAACGTGTTACGATCACGGGGTCACAAAGAAAGGAATCCCCAATGACGTTCTGTGAACATGCGCGAGAGAGCGCCTCACGTACCCTCAGCAGATGAACTCTTCTTCTATGGGCTGCTCGGTTGAAGATGAACGATTCTGCTTCTTTTTCTTTGCCGATGCCTTCACCTTTTTCGAAGCGGACGCCTTCTTCCTGCGCTTGGGCTTAGCTGATGGGTCTACGCCCCTCGGTTGATCTGACACGGTGCCGGAAGCGTCACCAAAGGACTCCGCTTCAAGGTCCACCTCCTCCACCTCGTCAGCCGCTGCGGCGGGTTTCCGCCTGCTGATGTCCGCCGCAGGTGATCCTTCCTCACCGTGCAGGAAGAAAGGATCGGCTGCGGGAGCTTCTCCGCGGGTGTGCTGCTTTTCACGGCTGGCGCCAGGTGAGGAAGTGGGTGCGTCAAAGATGTCGTCCAGATCCAGGTCAAGCGGGTTATCATCGGCTGGGGCATCCCCCACTTCGTTCGGTGAAACACTGCGTAATGAGCTGATGGTGCGACTCGCCGTGGTTGGGGCGGCATCCACGGCGAGATAGGAGTCCTCGGGGTCCGACAGCGCGCTGCCTCCGTGCCGGAATTGCCGCCGCTCCATTCTCACTCGTGCCTCTTCATCAAAGAAGCGAGGGATCAGCTGCTCCCGAGGTGACATGTCATCGTCCCCGTACCGCAGGAGAGTGTGGTACAGAGCATCCCATGTCATCTTGGCGTCATTCCCCGCACGGTGGGCGGGGAGGGTGGGGGGAATTTTCATCCACTGGACAAGATCCAGCAGCTTCCACGATGGTGGGTGTTTGTCAATCGTGACGGGCCGCCGACGGTGAGCGTCCCGGATGAGGTGAATGGTGTCGCCAAAGATGAAACTGTCGGGAAGGGACATGTCGAACTTTTCCAGCGCCCATTTCATTAGGGAAACATCCGCAAGCTTGCCACCATGTGACAGCAGCAAAATATGTTGCTCAGCCCCGGGGAGCTCTCCAGGCTCCGGCCGATTCACAAAGTCTAAAAACTGCGACCACGCCTTTATAAAGGGGACGCCTTCGCTCGCCAGCATTTCGTCCGTGATGCCTGTGAGTTCTGTCACGCCTGGTCCTTGTTTCCTGCCGCTCGCGGGTTTCACCAAACAAGAGAACGTCTCATCTCGTGTGGGAGAGTACACTCCAATTTCTGTGATGTCTTCCGTCGGTCCGTCTGCCGTGAACGCTGGCGGTCCTGTAAACTCCATGTCGAAACTAAATACACGGAAAGGAACAGCGAGGTACTGCTCAAGGACGGCGCGCTTCAGGAGCTGTGCGCATAGTTTTCCATCCATCGCCATCAGCTTTGCTTCCGTGATTCCCCGCTGTTCGAGTTGCGCAGCGCAGTGCTCCAGCAGGAAGCTCCGCTGTACGCTTAGCGGGGGTGTGATGCCCAACTGAATTTGCGTAAGTGCCTCCAAAGGCATCAGCGTCGACTTAGTGGCGGCAGCCGACGCTGGTGCGAGCCATACAAGTGTTCGACGCAACATGTCTGCGCTGCGTAGACGAAACCTGTCTCGGTCACTACGTTGTCGCTGTTGTCGTTCCTCTCCTTGTCTTGCGATTTGTGTTTTCTGCAGGGCCAAAAGGGGCCTTTTTTTTCGTCCAGTGGGAATACGGTCACGACAGTGCAGGAAAGAGAAAAGGGTTTGGAGCCGTAGGAATATCATTAGCGAACATGGAGACCTCGAACCGCGTGCGAGCCAAGTGCCCCATCGTGTGTGCTTACAAAGGAGCCAGTGTTCTTGCGAGCCAACCCTGAGCTAGACGCGGCTGCCGCCCTTCGAGGACCAAAAGGGTTTTATGTTGTTGTTACCGTTGCTGCGGTTTCGTTATTCCGTCCGAGGTTGCGAAATCGTTGGTGTCACTTTGTTCGTTTGCTTGATTGTCGGAGTGTGGTAGCGAGGTATAGTGAAAGGTAAAGTTTCACGCTCCAAGAGAAAGTTTATCCAAAGGGAGATGGAATCAAGTAAACGGAAATGCCTTTACGAAACATGGCGAGGCTCACTATTGCAAAAAATGAAAGAGTTGATGAAAGATGCCCATCATTCCGTGTGGCGAGAAATCAATGAGAAATTTGACTATATCTCGGGAGACAGGTGTTCTTGACGTTCTTGCTATCATTATTATTTTTGACCACAACAAGAACTAGTGGGGACACGGTGTCGCACAGACTTTTTAAAATGAGCCGTTGGAAGTGGTACTTTGTTGAGGCGAACATATGTTATCCAGCTGACGGCACCTACACAAGATTCGGACGCTCGATTTGAAAAAAAAAAAGGATGTCTTAAAGGAAAAAATGTATAGCAGGAGGAGAAGAGAAACAGAAAGAAGAGGATCCGTACGTTCAGAAAATGTTCAATGGAGAACTGAAAGGAGTAAAGAGATTCGTGCGAGATAAGTTTTCATTTGAAAACAACTGTGCGTGTCGTTACTTCCTCACGGCTACACCAATCACTTTGTTTGCACACTTAGAGAGCGTCAAGGTGTCTCAAAAAAAGATGACGCTATCCATGGGGGCATCCATGTAACCGTCCTCAGCTTCCTGGTTTCCTGCACAGGTTCGGTGATGCTGGTTTTCTGGAGTTGGTGAAGACACAGAAGGGCGGCTGTACGCCCACGAGTCTTGGTGAGCATGTGTGTCTGGTTCGCCACACTCCCTGGTGGACACGCCGTCATGGGCTCGCCGCGACGCATCCCATAACTTGTTTACTCCAACACTATGGCAGATGTTCAGAGGGAAGCCATCCTCCTCATTCTCGCCCACAGCACCCGTGGTACCGGAGGCCAAAGCCCGTTGCCGTGGTGGAAGACTGTGGCTGAGATACTGAGGAGAGCGAAGATCCGCTTCGGGAGGCGATGAACCCCCCACCACGACCCTCGCCGCTTCTGTGGGAAACAGAACCGTGACAACCTCGACACCAAGCTCGAGTGCGCCGGAGACCGTCGGAGCACCCGAGCTGTCGAGCTGCAGCAGGTGCTGGCAGCCCCATGGAGTGCGCTTCAGGGCCACCACCTGGATCATGTCACTCCCGCCGAACGCGCTAGGAGGGGTGAGCGTCAGGAGGCCCAGTCGCACGTGTAGGTAAAAGGGTCGATGAGCGCTCAGCTCCTCCTGGTCGCTGTCAGCATCCGCGAGGATCGGCAATGCCGGAGCACCCTCAGCCTCTTCCGCGTCGCCTTTGTTCACATGACACACGCCGTCCGCCACAGGAGAACACCGACGACAACGTCCAGTGGCGTTCGCGGCAGTGGGAGCATCGCACTCCGCCAGCCGCCCACGTTTGCGTCCCAGCAGGGTCGACCTCGACAGGGACAGTGGCGCGAGCACAATGCTCTCTTCATCCTCAATGAATTCCGTGAGGGAGGACCGTTGCGGTGGTGTGGTCGGCGTAGAGACGGCCACTGTGGGCGACTCAGTAATGTCGACCGCCGGAGTTGCAAAACCAGAAGGAGCCGAGCCTGTCGGTGACGTCAGTTGACAGTTGGTTTCCTCAGTATTCGCGTGGTCACCCTTGACGGTGCACATTGACAAAGGTACTGAGGTCTGCCTCGCTGCCGTACCGCGGAGAGACGAAGGGACCGACATCGCATTACAAAAACTGTCACGCGCCAAAAACACATCAGCGGTCTGGGTACGGGAAAGATGATCAGCCGTGTCTGGTAGATGTGCGGCAGTGGTAAACGTGTTAGATCCGTTTTCTGACGCAGGTGGCTGCCTTTCCCACATATGGATAAGTGGATCAAGGAGGGCAGCCATCCTGGATGGAGAAACCATTACCCACTCCCCAACCTGAGGATCGATGGTGGGATCAAAGTTGGGCAAGTACGTAAAGAGCTCCGCAGGTGAAATTGCAGCGTTGGCACTTGGCGACACAGCAACATTTTTGGTAGCAGTCATTGTGTGCTTTGCGTGTGGGTGAGAGAGAGAGAGGCACTTGAGAGACTTCTTCTTGTTCGCTGGCTATTTGCGTCTCAGCGACAGGGAGGTTACTGCGAGTCGGCTGGAGAGGTTTGGCCTCTGTTCATTGATATACGTGCTGATGTGACGTCAAGCAGAGTCAACAAGGCACAAGCTGTGTTTGCGCTATACGTCAAAAGAAGATTAAGCAAACAGAAAGAAAGATTTCTCGGTCGCTAAGTGGAAAATAGCTGGTGGAACGGGACGAGAAAAGGAAGGAAGAAAGACAGATGAAAGGAAGAAGGGCGGACGGAACGTTCGAAATAGGGAAACGAAATATGAGTAGTGGCAAAAAAAAAAACAGAAGAAGAAATGGGAAGCGTTCTTTTTCTACTGATGGAAATTTAAAAAGACAGACACAACCGTAAAGTAGCTTTTGAAAGAGGTTAGAGTGAGAAGCAACACGTATTACACTTTTTTATTTGTAAATGAAGAGGAGGACACATCAAAGAGGGAAGAATAAATGCTAGATAAGCGAATCGCTTGCGGGTGGGCGGCGAGGGCCTGCAATGGATGATAGCGCAGAAGACAGCTATAAGGAAGTGTCGCCCAAGAAAATGCTCGTGAAGCGCGGCAAGATACGAAAAGTAACTCGAAAGAACCCAAAGCAGTCACCAAGATGATCGTTGAGCACAGATTAGGTGGCAATTCTTCCCAAGAGAGCCAACGAAATACCTGCTGCTTGACTCAAAGGCAACGCAACGTGTTCTCTCAGTGAAACAGCTTAGGTAAACGCACTGAGGCGGTTAACGCGTTGAGAGATGTAGTCGACTTAGGATCTGCCTGCTCACTCACACTTTACCCGCTTGCTCAGCAAGTAATCACGTTTCTCGGAGAACGTCCGCCCTCAAAGTCTTTAGCTAGAGAAACGAGAATACAGCACAGACGAAAGTTACACAGGTGCAGAGGAGTAAATACAAATTGTGGTCAGAAGCAGGATGCAGAAAGTTTCCATTAAGCGTCTCTCGTGGAGCGCAGTTGCGGCACACGCAGTGTCTGTCTGTGTGGCCCTGGGAGAGAGCTATTTCTCTGCCGGCTCAAGTCCCTCCACTACACGCTCTCACGTTCAATTTCGTTTTCTTTGCATTAAGTGAGTTGAATGTCGCGATAGAGCGTTACGAACTGCGTAACGGATGGATGGAAAGGAGGAACCAAACAAAGTGACGAACACCTAGCCGCTTGGATGCCTCGGAAATAAGCAAGTGTGACGCACTTGGTTATGCTTGAGCTGAAAGAATGGGAAAAAAAATGATTGGCTAACAGACGAGTTCATGTCAAATACCGTGTTCACATTGAAAAAAAAAAAGCTGAAAGGCGTGGTCAGGCTTGCTCGTAGGGCAACGCCGGGAGACCACAATCTCACAGAAGGAAAGAGATACTATCTGAAGAGGAAAGAAAATTCAAAGCGCAGATGTCTCTCATCGAGAGAATGCTCTGGTAAGAACGTACAGAGGGGTGATGAAAACTGTAAGGAACAGGCAATAAAAGAAGAGCAATTTCGAACCAGGGGCATGCGACATCAACGGAGACAGCATCCTCTCTACCGATTCCTTCGCAGCGAGAGGGTCGTCCTCGCGAATCACGCTCGCGAAGTAGACCAGGAAAGGAGTGGCGAGATCTGCAATGACAACCGAAGCAACATAAAAAAATAGAATGGGCACACCAACGAGGAAGCAGCACGCGCAGTGCAGCTCGAGACCACGCAGACAGTCAAAGCTCAACTCACTAAAAAATCGCCACAAGTGCCTCTGGAATACGTTGTGCTTCACTTCCTTTCCAAGGGGCACTGGAATCGTCGCTGCACTGATCACAAGGTGATCATAGCTTTTTGAGGTATCGGAGACGTGATGGAGGCGGTCTGGTCGGTGCACAGACTGCTTTGGGGGCAACGCCGCCTTGACCATCTCAGTGAAAGTAAAGCGAAGTGAAGCGTCACCTATTGGGGACTTGGACACTGTTATTGAATGTAACGAATACTCTCCAAGAAGACACCGGGCTCTGGAGTGCGCTTCACAGTTGTACTCAGATGAAAGCTCGCCTAGATGTGCTGAGACGCTGGTAGAGAGTGTGGATAACGCAAGCAGAAGAAAAGGTAGGAGACAGAAATAAATGTGACACACCATTCTAGAGTTATCAGCCGCATCCCTCAAGAGACGTCGCCTCATCGTACGTGTGCTTCCTGCAACCTTGCAGGGAGGCACTCATGCGGTGCTGAGGGAGGTTAGGTGGTCTTTCAAGTTGACAAGGCCTCTGCGCGAAGCGAATGACTCACCACGTCTACTGGAAAACGGTGGTGAAGCCAGGTCCGCTCAGTGTCACGCCTGTGTATGTGCGAAGACCAGCTGTTTCAGTACCTCCTTCGTAGCGCAGCATAAAGAGAGGTACCACGTCCCACGTCCTTAGTTTTAGTTGCTGATTTTGTGAGTAAAAGCATTCAGGCGAGTAGGTGTGCCTTGGAAGCAAACAAAAAAAACGCAGTAGGTAGATAAATGCTGTTCTAGAGACACTCCCACTCCTAACGTACAGGAATGGCAGGCGCCGATACCACATACTTGGCTGCAGTCGCTTTGAGCACCTTCTCAGAAAAGCATAGGCACTGCAATCACGACACTGGGAACGTACATGGATGCGCATACACACACTACGGCTTAATGCAGAAACCCATAACCTCCTTCCACGAGTTGCAGTTCACGATTGAGACGATGAGGAAGCAGACAGTGTCGCTTATCGAGTACCAAAAAGAAACAAGGAACGAAAGCACACGCAAGTCAACTACTCTCTTCACTGAATTCGCGGGGACGCGTGACGAAGACAAACACTCGGCACTCTAACAGAGAAGGGACACGAACAAGAAACAGGATGAACAGCTGACAAACAAATGTAGCGAAAAAAAAAAGCGGCAACGTAAACATATAAAAAAAGTGTTCAGTGTGTTTTGCACCTATTCGGGCAGAAACAACAAGTGCCTTTCTTCCTCATCGCGGTTGCCTACCACTCTGCCGCTCCCCTTCACGCAGAGGACTTGAGAAGAGACAGTGGGTTATACACAAACAGTGAGAAGAGAACGAAGAGAAGAACTGCAATGACAGCCTTTTCGCGATCCTCAAGGGCGATGAAGCAGAATTCGGCGCTGAAGCGCGAGATGATTCGGGAAATGAAACTCATCTGGGGTTTCTCGGAGCGGGGGACGCTGTCGTACACCTTGGACGTGTCCGGTGGAGGGTACGTCTTGTTCTGCTTCTTTTGCGTTGTCATGGTGGCGGTGGTGCTCATGAAAGGTTTTGAGTCGAGTGTGTTGAAAGAAACGAAGGGAAATGGTTGTACGTTCGAGTGCTGTTGTTGAATCTACGTGAGGTCCACGTGGTGAATCACTATTTGATACTTTTTTGTAGAGTAGAAAGTTGTTCGTTGAGTGACAAAGTTGTCCTGTTGAACGAATGCAGAGAAAAGATATTCTCGCTAGAATAAAGTAGGATCGTCAAGGACAATCGAGCGTGGGAAAGGCAAAAAAAAAAAAAACGATAAACAGAAAGTCGAGTAAAGAAATAGCTCCAACCGTGAAAAGCTCAGCATTCTGAGACAAGTACAGTGGCACGCCTATCCGACAAGTTTTGTCGTTCCTGCTTATCAGGCTGCTGCCGACCGAGAGAGATCCTCCAACTCTTTTTTTCCCCTTTCTTTCGCTTATTACAATTCACGACGGCTTTCTTTGTTGGGTGAGAAGAGGGTATTTTTGCCAACATGTCAAATGAAGCTCTAGGAACACAACCACAAACAAAGACCACCTTCCTCAAGCGAGATGAGCGGCAGCTACTGCACGCACCAGTGTCTGCGCGTTTGCTGTCCAAGATTGTTTCTGGCTGCTGCTCCTCCTCAGCTTTCTTTCGACGCCTCTTTTGGTACAAAAAGACGGGGAAGAAGAAAGCCAGTTCGAGCCTTGTACGCTGCCCAGGAACTGTACCTACTCATGCTCGCCTCCTTTCGCAGCATGTAAGGAAGGAAAACGCCGCCCCAGATGGTCCCCAGGATTGCCCATGAACTTGGCGCGCAGGAAACATACGCAAATGAACCGTAAATCATCATCTCTCCCAAGTAGTTCGGATGGCGAACACGCGCGAAGAAGCCATCCGTGATGAGCCCTCCTTTCGTCGCCTTCAGCACAAAATACTTTTGACAGTCCGACCCAATCATCAAGAGGAGTCCAATGTTGTACACAATAGCTGCTCCACACAGTGCCATGTTGGACCGCTCCGCGTGCCCCGCAATTGTGTTGTAGGCAATGACCCAGTACGGGCCCAGCACACCTGCAACCACAACCGCAGCGCTTCCAATTGTCATGTATGACTTCCATTTAGGGTCAGGAAAAATCATTTCCTTGAGTAGCCAGGACAAACCGTACCCGCCATGCAGTGCAGTGTACACTGTTGCCGTCGCAGAGTAGTTGCCAGTCTTCTTCATTAAACCAAGGCACAGCAGTAGCGTCGCGCCTTTTTGAAAGTTGACTACATGGGCGAACTTAATGCAGCGAGGGCCTCCGCCGAACGTGGAAGTCATGACGTCGATGACGTTCAGCCACGCCCGCACAATCCACGGAAGTTTCTTTTCGCCATCCTCTGCGCCTTTCTTCCCGGTGTCCTTGTACGTAGAATTCTGTTCGTCGCTGACAGTAGCGGACAGTACTTGTTGGTCTGACATCGTTCGGGTAGAAACCTTTATCGATCGTCTTTTGCTGAGTTTCGCTGTTTTCGCTGTTGAATTTGTCGACGCTTAAGAAGCGGAGATCACATGCAACCCTCTCGTGTGGCAGAAGCAAGCTTTGAAACAGGCACAGTTGATTCAACTTCTAAGTGCGTTGCGTGTGAGCAATGCAACGGTGGTACCGTTTCCAGGGAAGAGAAGGACACAAAAACGTTCTTCCGTTTCACAGTGGCAAAGGTGTTTTGACGTGTCCTGTGAGAGCGCCATTCTTTTTTTTTTTTTGTGTGTGTGTGTGTGTTTTAGGGTGTCTCATTAAAAATGTCGACCAATCAATACTTTCGGTTTCCTCAGCAGATCCATTTCCTTGGCTGGTGCTATCACGGCAGTATCGACAGCATTGTGTGGCGATCGTCTTTTTTTCTTTAGCAATGTGTTTGCATCGTTTCTGTTTTTTATCCGTTGGCTAGCATGACTTGCCGCCGTTAAAGCATGTGATGATGAATGTGTGAAAGAAACAAGTTCAAACTGTGCTCCCGAAGTCTCCCTCGATGTGTTTCAACAACACACTGTTTAATCTTTCTCGATCATTGATCTCATTGAGTTCGTCGTGCACCTTCACGAGACCGCTGCCGTGCTCCATAAAAGAGACGAGAGGGTAGTCTTTTCCCAAGCGATGGTCTGTCACCCTATTCTGTGGGTAATTATACGTCCGCATTTTATCAGAACGCTCCCCACTGCTCCACTGATTTTTCCATGCGTCGTACAAGGAGGAATTTTGATCTTTAACGCGCTGGGCCAAAATTTGCTGCGCCACCATTTGCAGCGCCAATTCCTTGTTACCCAGAGCCGATCGAGACTGATGACACTTGACGGAAATCCCAGACGGTTTGTGGGTCAGTACACAGCAATTTGAACTACTTTGCATGCCCTGTCCTCCTGGACCTGACCCGCGCACAAAGTCAATCTTGCAATCGCTCTCCAACACATTGACGGAGACAGGATCCAGCACGGGCATCATTGTAAGCACGGCGGTTGATGTTTGCATTTTCCCAGCAGCATCGGTGACAGGAACCCGCTGCACCTTGTGCACGCCAATTTCGTGGTGAAAATTTCGGTACACATCTTTTCCGGAAACCTGAAAACGCAGTCCTCCCGCGGAGACGTTGTCGGACGCGTCGCCGCTGTCACCGTCCTCGACTACGGAGACTTTCATATCGCGACTATTCTTGGCGTACGTCTTGAACATCTCAGCAAGCTCTCCGGCAAAAAGCCCTGCTTCTTCGCCGCCTGCTTTGCCCATGACAGTGATGTTCCACGTGTTGGTGGACGAACCAACCACATCCTCTGCAGAAAGCCTACGCTGCATCACAGCGTCCACCTCAGGGTCAAGTTCCTTGATTTTTTCAACGAGGGTGCCTACCTCCTCCTCAACCATTTCAAGAAGCTCTGCATCACTTCCAGCAAGGGTGCCCGTCTGTCTTTTTCCTCGTAACTGGTCTTGCAATGAAACGTTTTCGTCAAGCTGCCTGAGAAGTCCAGCCATCCTTTCCGCCAAGTCAGCCTCATCACGATACTGTGAGTTCCATGCCACCATGTCGAACGTGCTGCCATCCACCTTGTTCAGTAGTGGTTTCTGCTCTTTTTCCGGAACGCCGACATTCGCCTCGAGCCACTGTTCAATCCCTCTCCGTTTTTGATCCAACCGAACGAAGTACTCAGTCACCAGGGGGTGATGAAGGTTGTTGACAGTTTCGCGCGTGAGCGGCTTCAAGCTCCAATCATCGTACGCCAATTTGGCGATGGCGACTTTCTTGACTCCACCAAGTGTGCCACCAGCGCCAAACAAGTGCGCAGCACTAATCCGAAACATACCTGTCCGAGTCGTTTCGGGGGCTGTCAAACATCAACTGCAAAATGAGAGCAGACAGACTCCGACAAGGCAGAACAAGCCGTCAGCTTCCTGTGAATAAAGCAAGCAAAGCGTTGTGGTTCGCGAAGTCACCTAGAACGAAGGATGTGCACTGCTGGGCTGTCACGCATTTTTTTAATAAATGAGATCGTGAAACAAAGAACCGGACGGAGAACCGGATTGGAGACGAGTACGTAAAGCAGGGACGACCGTTGAGAGGCACATAAAACAGAGGGCGACTTCCGCAGATGGTCCTCATTGGCTCCAGTTGATATGTCCAGCTTTGTCTCCTTCGAGAAAGGATACCTTCCCACGGTAAGAATAGAGCCACTGTGCTTTTACTGTTTCTAAGCTTTCATATCCTTTCTGTTCCTTCCTGCTTTACGTGGTGTTGTTAACGTTTTCAGTGTTGTCATATTTACACTGGTGTGAGCACACTAAGCAAACACAAGGTATGTGTACATCATGCCGTGAAGATACTGTTGGGGGCAGTGAAAAAGTAAAACCTGTTGCTCCAAGTGAAATGAACAGAGGTCCAATGGTGGTTATACGAAAGGCGAAAAAGAAAAATTGTAGCAAAGCAGCGGAGTACATTCCAACACCGAGCTCAGTCCCACACACCTAGGGAGCGAAACCATCCCAACGGCATCAGTGAGAGAGTGCCGAGGGGATCACGCAATGGGAGCAAAAAGAAAGCGAGTGGAGGGAATGATGATAGCAAGACCAATAAATTACATCAGTTGACTCAGCCGCCATTGAAACGGAAAACGCTACAGTGAATCAACAAAATCCTGAAACTGTTTGTACGTGATGTCTCCGTTTTCGTCCTCAACTCCGTCAAAGAGCATGGACACAAGCATATCGTCTGCTTTTTGGCCCATGTTGATGTGAAGAACGGGATCGAGCGAGCGGCGAAATGCGTTCCGGTTGAGGCGAGAGTTGTACCTGTGCTCTCCCAGTGTTCGAAACATTTCCTGCAACGAACCAGCACGCTGGCTCAATTTTTGCTGAAGGAGAATTTTGAGCTGCCGGCGGAGCTCCTTGTCTTCCGAGACTGACGCCGTTTCTTTGAAGTTGTCCTTCAGTGACATGTCAACGTTCCGCACAGAGCGCACTGTGAAGGAGGCCTCGTCCATTGACTCAGCCGACAAGTTGAACAGATGCTGGAAGTCGTCAAAGGAAATGGTTCCCGAGCTCTCAGGGCACAGATTTTGAACAACCAAAACAGCATCGTTGTCAGAGACATCACAGCTGCAGGAACGCAAAAATTCTTTGACTTGCTTGTAGCCAAAAGTTCCCTGCGGTGCCAAGGCCAGATAAGCTTCGTTCGCCTTCTTGAACTTGAGGCTGATTTGCTGCTTGAGCAGCACCACTAAACTCTTAATGGTATCCTCAGTAGTTACGATGTCGAGTCCGTCGAGAATACGCTTCGTACCTTCGTCAGCCTCAAGAAGGAAAAATCGGCGCTGGAAAATCGTCACCTCCGTCCCTACAACAAAGTCTGACGGCTCAAACGGTGCGGTTGTGCCGTTGGGGAGAGTTTTGCGGTGCTTCCCTTTCGCGAGAAACCTGCCAGCAACGAAACCAGAATTCTTTTTCGGTTTTTCGTTGATCTCCAGCTCACCAGTCTCCCGGTAGAAAGTGATCACAAACTCACGGCCAGCATCTTCCTTACTTTTGGGGTCGGCCAGACGGGCGGCAAAGTTCATAATTCGTCCGGCTTCGAGACGGGCTTTCTCTACGTCGCGCCTGGGAGGTTTCATTGTCAAGGAAAGCCAGTTGGCACGTTCTTCCCGCTCACTGCCAAAGCCATTGGGAGGAGGTGGGTAGAAGACAGCGGTCTTCTTCTCGGCTCCAACGAACGGCTCGATGTCGATTTTGGGTTTCATTTCCACGCCTAGGTTCTCTAAGGCGTACTGTCGGGTACGTGTGTCACAGTCATAAATGAAAAAGGGTTTCCCGTAAATCTGGTACGTTTCCCCGACCTGCATGTCCGCGGGGCACAAGTAGTCACTCTTCATAAGTTTCCCATACGTGTGTTCCTGGTGCCTTGTCTGGTCGAGGCGTACTCCCTCTCGAGGAACCCGCTGCCGACTGACGAGAATAGGGCTCCCGAACCGCCCCGAATTTTCAGGTCGCTGTTCGACAACTTCGATGGCATAATTTTCAAGGTATAACCGGATGACGCAATACCGAAGGTCGCCGCTGAGGCTTCCGCGATCGTCCCAGATCGCCATGTACGTGAGGTGGGCGTTGATGTCGTTTTTGAGGAATTGCTGTGCAATGACCAAATCTTCGTTGGAATGCTTGGTGTAAATTCCAGTCAGTTGTTGCTCGGCGTTGCGGCGAAGATCCATGTCGTCTGACGGAACCGGGCAAGTCGTACTCTTCAAGGAACGAGCACGCATCGCCGCGGTGTGGGGATCCACGGGAAGCTCGATTCCGCAAGGCTGAGGTGTCCCATAACATTCCTCGAAAAATTTGCGGCTTCGCTTATCAAAGTCCACGATGAAGTACTCACGGCCGTAAATTTCTACAGAGCTTCCAATCTGAAACGCCTCCAGCCCAATGAGATCAGTGGGGTTGTCCGTTCGCACAGGCACTTGCCGGCGAGACAAAATCTCCCCTTGCACAATGCCGCTGTTTGCCTGTTTCGCTTCAATGACGGAAATACTCTGGTCCTTGACGTAGTATTTGATGCACACAGGTCGCACGACCTCCTGATCCCTCTCCCCTTCCGGAATTACCTCTCTGAAGTAGCCAAGAGCGCGAACAACAAAATCCTTCTGCTCTTCCGGGGTGATCTCTTCGCTGAACCAACCTTCCCAAACGTCAGATTCCACTTCGACACCGCCCGCAGTGGTGTCACGTGTTTTCGAGGTTGCCTCTCTTGTGGCCGCCCTTGTCCCTGTGTAGAGATATTCTGTATGTGGCGCGTAGTCCGCTTTCCGGTCCAGGAGCAAGTTGTGGCTTTTGCGCAGAGTACTCCGGTTGATGGGGTCGTCGTGAAAATTCGCGCCGATCGCAAGTGGGAGATTGTCAGCTCGTGGTTCATGGCTGAACGTCTTTTCTGCCTGCGTACGAGCGACACTGTTCTTCATTTCCTTTTTTTTTTTCTTGAAGGGAGTCAGGGATGAGACCGATTTTTCGAGAGCGTATCTCGTCCAGGAAAAGAAAAGTATGATAACCAAGGTGACAGTTGTCGTTGCCTCCAAGATCAGTGTGGGAGCGTGTGACCTTGGGAGAGAAAAGAAAGACTTGAAGACAGAAGGTTAGAAAGACGTAAATGCTGTGTCATCCGATACATGTCTGCCGTGATGACTGCGTCATGCAGAATAAATCGCCAACCCGAATTCCGTGGTTACGTGCCCGTTGCAGGCCATGGCCCAGGCGGTTTTGTATGTGCCCTGATTTTTGAGTCGTCCAGCAGCTCGTCACCAGGATAACCAGATTTCAAGGATTCATCGCACTACTGCACGGCAGTCTCATTTGGCACTCCCACTTTTTGTTTTTCTAACGTGTGGCGACGTTTCGTTCAATCCTCTGGAACTTCGTTTCTCGTCGTTTTCGTCTGTGTTTTCTTTCGGGAATCGTTCTACTGGCGCAGAAAACGGTCGCATATATAATTCAAAGAAACACGAGCCTTACCAGCGAAAATAAATCTATCGGAACAGTATCTAATGCAAAAGAGAAAGGGTTAGTGTCTGGGTATTCTTCGTAGTAAGTGTAGGCTTTGTGTCTGAGGACGGAGTCTTCCTAAAACGCAGCTTCTGCGAGTTTGGGTTCCCGTGAGGTGGACAAGGAAAAACAAAAAAAATGTGGGACTTATGAGAGCACAAGACGACGGGAGTAACGCAACTGTGGGAAACCATCAGTACGTGGCTCGGTATGACCATGCATACAAACACGAAGACATACAAACAGTAAATGCCGTGAAAGGAACTCGCAAGACTGTGGATTGAAACTGAAATAAAACACAAGGGAGCATCTAATAAGACGTGTATGTATGGAAAGGCACGGCGGCACTTCACGTGCAAAAGAAAATAAAAATAAAAATAAAAATGAGGCGAAGCGGAGACGCCGAATTCATCCCTGGAAGTCAGGAGACAAAAAAATATCTGCAGCGAACCACAGTGTGAGTTTGTCAGACGTCTTTCCACTGATGGGTGCTTGTAACAGACGAACAGAGTGGGTGTGAATGAACTGTTGAAGACACTGTAAATCAATCCAAAATAGGAGAGTGGATGCGCTTGTCACAAAGGAAACGTCTGTCGTTCCACCTCCGGCGTCTAAGAAATAATGCTAGCAGGCGGGAATTCAAGCGACGCCACGCTGTGGTACTTCTGGGACAGGTACTTTCGTCGAACTGCCTGTAATTTGGAGGAGCTCGAACAAAGGCGTTGTGTGAAAGAAAGTAGCTGCGCTGCCACCATACTGAGTTCACTCACTGTAATCCCATTGGATGCTTTCATCATATCAACGCCCCACACAGACGACAAAGGTATTGTTAAGGTCGTGTCAGAACGCTGAGGGTTGCTGTTGTACAAGATCAGTAGGCGTCCCAGCACGGTGGCGGCAGCGGCAACACGCGATGGCATAAACGAGAGCATGCCGTAGCAATGGGCGGCGCTCTCAAGGAAGAGGAAGACCGCATCACGGCTTTGGGCTGTACACTTGGCTGTGTCAAGAAAGTGGCATGCCAGGGGATAGCTCGTGGGAACGGTGAACTTGAACCGCAAGCAGACAGCTACCTCACGTTCCATTTCTATCACTTCTTTGGCTGTGTACGTGTTTGCGGTCACCACAACACAGTCGTTGACTGTCGGGGGCCAGATTTCCTCATGCTTTGCGGCAATAAGTACCGCCGTGATACCTATCAGCTGCAGCTTTGTTCGCGGAATCTCCCGATAGAAGAGAAACCGATCAATAATGTCAACGGCGAGGTAGAAAGTTTCGGGGTGGTTGTTAAATTCACTGACAACATCGATGAGCCAGTCAACCAGGATTTTCCGCATGCGATCCGTCACCTCGCTCTGTCGCTCCATATATGTTCTATCTTGGTAAAGCTTGCTTTCCTCTTCAAGAAAGTATTCGCATATTTCTGGGCTGTATTCCGCAACGTACGTGGGGTCTGCTGCAGCGGAGGCACGTCTCTCTGTACCATGGTGACTTTCCTGCTTCCCCACTCCCCAGTCTGGTCGCGCGTTCGGTTGGCTCGCAAGAAACCTGCGTTGGCGTCCAATGTCGGTCATTTTCCTGAGAGGCACAGTGGGAAAATGTTTTCCTTTAAATGAAGATAAAAGGACTCTATATTTACTACTCTGGAGAAAGGTTAAATAGGTAACAGAGGTCAGCGGTGAGTTGTTGTTGTTGTTGTTTTTTGTTTCGGCTGAAGGAGAGCATCACAGTTTGCAGTGAGGTATTGTTTACGTTGACATCAGAGTGCGCGCGACTGGACTTCGACCTGTGCGGCCGTCTTGACAGTGCATCGGTAGACAGTGTTACTCGATCTTTCTTTTGCTTAGAAGTACGTACACAACGAGGACATCAAGCCCTTTCCATAATAAACTTGAGTTGCTCCATGTATGCGCCACAACAGGCTCCTACAGTTTGGCGGAAAAGTTTGCCACTACCCGACAACCTGTAGAGGCCCAGAAACAAAACTGCGAAATCTTTCACGAGTTGAGAAGTGAGAGTATTATCGACACGGCGCCTCCTCATCTGAAGTTTACCTTTACAAGCTGTGCAGCTACGGACGTCCGAGTGGCAGGCAACGCAACCTGAAACACCACCACCGCCTTCACCTCACCCCCCCCCCCCCCCAGCAATGCAAACGCACCTGGCATCCTCAGAGAAACTCGCCCTCACACGCTGCTGAAGGCCGACGGTGGCAGCCGCAGGAAATGCTGGTTTGCTGTCGGCGGGCGATCTCTCTCTCTCTCTCTCTCTCTCGGTATCCCCTTCTCCTCTTCTAGCCCCTCATCCCCAGTTCCCCGCACCAAACCCCAAGCTCGCCGCAGCTAGGCAGGCAATGGAGGCCGCGCGTCGTGGCCCCACCTCTCACCACAGCAACCCATTGCCCCCCCTCGTTCTCATTTGCCGGAAAGCAGGATGAAACGACCTTCTTGACGAGATCGCCAACTGCGCACGCGCTCTTTTCCATCAGTTGCGACGATGATGGGAGAGGGACCTGGGAACGGACCCAGTCTCCCGAGTTGCACCCCGGATCTCTGGCCACTCCCCTGCCCAACAGGATAAGCACCGCCACAAACGCGGCACACCAATTCCACCAGGCCACACACGACACTGGCAAGTGAAAGGTCCTCCCTGACTTGACAAGCCCTCACCCCTTTTCTTTACCACCACATCGAAGCCGCAGGTTTTCGGCCAAAGCTAACGCGGATCGTTTGCACGTATTACTTTTCCTTACTAGTGGATTCCTTCGTGGGATTCAGCTACCACGCCATGGAACCAGGGCCCACCACTGGTCTGATCTGTTTTGTCGCTTAGTCGATTTGGGGGCCAAGTCACCGACAGCGCACAAGGAGACCAAGAGCATGTGGTATCCTCTGTTGGCGCCGGTCGTTTATTCGCGATAACAGGGACCACTGCTTTGCAAGCAGCACGATTTTCTAACTTGTCGATGACCCTTTGCGCCATGGCGTTCCCCACAAACACCTAAAGAGGTGCGCGTCGCCTTGCTTGTCATGGGCAAGTGCGGCGGTGGTTGTCACGCGGGTTAACACTCACTTACTCTCATTCCTTCCTCCCGCCATTGTGTGACAGTGTCCTTCCCCACACTCTAAAGATCCCCTTTTCCCCCTTACGCCAAGGCGAGCGTTAAGCAAGTCGTTGGGAGCCACACCATCCACCATATCTGCCCCACCGAATCACTGTCCCCTGGGCCTTTTGCCGTACACGAGGAGCTCCATCACCTGAAGGTCTTGTGTAACGAAGAAATGACCACGGGCAGAGGAAAAGGCAACCTACGCAAGGCACCTCCCGACCGCCACCTGAGCGGCGGCATGGCCACTCCGCTGGATACCCCAGCCGCGGAGAAAAAGGCAGGAACAAACGTGCATCACGATCTGAAAAAGGCGATCATCCTGAACCCGTCAGAGCGCTTGAAGCTTCGTTAGCAGGGCCAAGGAACCACCACGACCTCGGCGTGAGAGGACGGCAGCTTTCGGGTGGTGGAGGCACTGAAAGCCATGCGCGCCGACTGCACCAAGGACGGGCGGCTTTTACTGAGCAGGACACTCATTAACTGTCATCCCCTCTTTTCAGCGTGGTTCCATAACGGCTACGGGCAGGAATCTGCCGAACTCTGTTCCGAAGAACGGGCTGATCGACACCCCCAAACTTTGCGGCGGTTCCGATGGCGCACGAATTGAGAGGTTCCCACAAACGGCACGCCACGCACTGCTTTCACGAGAGCCACCTCGACGTGCAAAACAAGTTGACAGGCAGATTGCAGTTTTCTCTCTACCATCGCTCGCAGCTTGCTTCACACAACGCCAAGCTACTGGACGCCGCAAAGGCGGTCATCACCCCATCAGTGGCTCCCTTGCCACCCTTTATTCTAAAACAATCCTTTTCTGTAAAAAAAAAAAAACTCTGGCCTGCTGGGTATCCGTGTTACGTTGGCAAGATCGATGCTCAGCACAGTGCTCCGTCAGTGGTTGGCGGACAAGGTCAGTACACCAGGCTTTGGGTGGACGCCACGCCCTGCAACAATTCACATCGTACTCCGACGAAACATCGGACCACACGTTGCCCAGGTAGTCCGCGTTCCGGATGGCCACGCAGCAGTAGAACCTTCCGTTGGACAGAAACAGGCAGACCCGTGCGAACTGGTAGGGCAACTGACCAGCGCGGTGCGGGACAGTAGGCTCTGGCTTTTCGGCACGTCGCTCAACTGAGAAGGGCCCTCCAGGTCCTATTGGCCGCCGCCGCCGGCCCGCAGGATAAGATTCCTAGCTCTTTGTTTTCTGCGGCCACTAGCTTGCCAGATGTGCCAAATCGAGCAAGCAGACCGTCCTTTCACCCACCAGGGCGCAACGACAGCTTGCGCGAAGAAACAGGAAAGAGCTGTTTGGTACTAGATAGGTGCAAGCAAATCGACGGAGCCAAACGGATGCCGCCGCCCCCCACGCGGCCCTGGCGACACAAAGTTGCGCTGAGGGTGACGCTGAACATGACTTTGAGCTGGTGGTGTGCAGTTTCAGCACATGCGAATGCGCTGGTCGCAGCTGGGGCCACAACTCGGTGCCCTCCAACATGTACTAATGTATGGGATCTGCAAGATTCGCTGGCACACCACGGCTGGTAACCAGCACCGACTTGTAACCAGCGCATCAGTCGCGAAAGTGCAGCCACCCAGGCACTTCTAGCCACAATTGCGGATGCCGAGAACAGTCTGAGGACTCTCCGCAACGACCCGCAAACACAACTGCTGTTCTGGCGGATGTGAACGGTCGCAGTCCTATCACCGCACGTCGCCAAGGTCAGAACCAGCCGCCCCGAGAATCCCGCGCCAGTTCCGTAGCGATTTGCGCAGCACACATCAGGTTCGAGGGAAACCCCTTCCTCGACATTCGACCAGCTGAAGCGCAGCTTACACTGCGCCGCGATGGCGTCATTCGACCAAAAGGAACGCGCCACGCCACTGCCTCGTTGTCACCACGGCGACGCTTGCGTGCGTGAACGCGGCCTGTGGCCCCCTGACCTCCAAGGTCTTCCCCTGAATGGTCAAACAGGCCGTTCGATACATAGCCCTCGTAGCTGAAGGCACTGCGCGAGGTGTCCAGTTCGTGGGTCGAGCTAGCCTTCCCGCCCGCGATCATCACAGTATCGGCCTGGCCCCCGCCACTGTCACCGCACCCACCCGACCAGAAGCCAATGGGAGACCTCCAGAGACGGGCAGTGGCCCCAGACAACGTGCCCACCACATCTGGCCCAGGGGTCCTCGTCAGCGCCCCCTCGTTACGTAATGCAGATAGATTTCGAGGAGTGCAGCAGTTCCAACCCGATTCCGCTCGCCATCGGCCGTGGTCTCCTTTTCAAAGGCTGAGAGGGATGGCACTGGCTGCACGCTCTCCCGGCAAGGGCTCAAAGAAACGTTGCAGGAGCCCATGGAGGCACCAATCTCACTCTCGATTTTGTCTCCCATCAAGGCGCGGACGATGATTGACAGCACCCGCTTTGCAAGTGGCGCCTGGGGCTCCACTGCCTTTCCTTCGGTGGTCCGCATAGCCCCTCACAGGATGACAGCACCGAGGCCCCGTGCGCAACCTTCTGGGGATGAACCGTTGCCTATGTGCGGCACGAAAGTCTAGCTGTTGACTGAACTCCCTAACGTGTTCTCGGCCAGAAGTACAACTGGCACGGCGCGACGCAACGTCGATGAGCCCGACGTTCAGCAAAGACTCCCGTTCTGCTACGGCGCATCTAACGAGGGGAACGCTTCGCCGCACGCCGTCTCGGCGCCTTCGTCCTGCCCATCTCGCAGGCACAGCATCCCACTACGGATGGTGCCGCGTGGGGCATTTCGTCTGGTAAGGGAAGGCTGTGGCGTTGCAGGGCCGTCAAATTTGGCAAATATGACGGGCATACTGTCTTCTGTGACTTTGCTTCCGCGATTCGCTATCCGGTGGGGCGTGTCGGCCTCATGCCCACCGGGGGCCAAGTGGCCTCGGCGGGCGCTTTTCGGGCCGCCTGGGGTGAGGAGGGACGAGGGGAATGGTCTGGCGGGGTGCGGTAATGCGCCGCGGGGCGGTTGCGCCGCCTGCGCGGAGAACGGCCGTGCAGATGAAATGGCATCATGGTGGGGGCGGTGGGCTTCCCGCTCGGTGGCCAAGGCAGCTCAACAACCAGGGCCGTCGCCAGGCCCTCAATCCAGCTTGCGCCGCCCGCGCTCTGCTAGGGGCGCTGGGCGGCCGTGGTCCCATTGCTGCGCGAGCGCCGGTGGCATACAGGGCCAGAGCCCGTTGCTCCCGTCAGCGGGCCGTTTTCCCATTGTGGTGCCACGGCCGGCGGCGCAACAACCCCGCAAGCAAGCACGTCCATTAAGAAGGGAAGAGCTATGGCAAATCATTTTCAAGCTACCGAAACTGGGCCACCGTGTGGCGTTACGCCTGGCTTGGGTAACGGCCAGTCGTTGGGCAGAAATAAAAGCTTTACGGCAAAAAAATTTCTGCCTCGAGAAAGACGGCTCCGTGATTTTGGATTGGGTGGCGGTTTCAAAGATGGCAAAGACGGACCCCGGACAGGGCATCCCGTTATGTCAAAATCGAAGGCTACGTCACCCAGCAATTGAGACTGGCTCTGCAAAACCTCAGCCCGGAAGACCTGCCCACGACACTTCCCGATCGAGACCTGTTGGCACATCTCAAAGCATTTGGACGTTCCCAGCATCCGGCCAAGAAGGGGCTCTCCGCCAAGCTGTGAAGGTTGTGGCCCAGAACCTCGAGATCTATCAGGACAAAAAAGACCTGTAGTATTTGACAAAGGGACAGTCCCCAAACGACACGTCGATGACAACTGTCATGTACGCCAGGTGCGGACTTTTAAGGATAGCAAAGGCAAACAAGCAAGCACAGAGACTTTAGTTCCGGAAGAGCTGCAACCAGCTCCATGGTTGGATACCGAAGTCGCATCGCCACACAGATGCGCGACAATTACCCACCGGGCAAGAAAACTCCATTGATCAACCCCAGAGGACGAGGGTATCCTGTCACTACAATCAACCGCGATCTCCCCAATGGATGCCAGCTTGCTACATGCACGCATGGGGCACGACGTGCGCACGCGTTTCGACGATATTTGGGCCCTACTGGGCGTTCCGTCGTCACATGGCGAAGGGGGTGCTCCGTCACGCACCTTGGGGTCCGTCGGTGCTGACCTTCCGCTAGCCACAGGCGTGCCTTCTCTTGCCGCTCCCTTCTCGCGGGCGCGCGGTTGGGTTATCCCTTTGGCGGTCGCGCGGGGGACGTGATGGAAGGTTGCGGCGCGGGATGGTTTCTTGGCCTTGTCCGAAGGATGAAGCAGGTCAATACAAAGCAAACCTGCCACCTGAGCATGTGTCTGACTATCCAGACGCTGTTCGCGCGGAAACCGCTTCTTATTACGACTTAAAAGCGTCTTTCTTCCATGTTGGGCTGCATCCAAGCTTGCACTCCCCTTATGCGTCCAAGGGCGAGCGCGGTCAATTGCCGCAGCTTAATCGTGCCACGATGGCCTAAGAAGGCTAACTCCGAGATCGTGAAACTTCTGACCATGAGTCTAGCAGGCCGCCGCGATGTGGTGCGGGCGCGTTGCGCCGTTCCCGCGCGTTCGTGCGGGCGTCTGGGTTGGCCATGTCAGTTTTGCCGTCCCGAGGGCAGCGGCCCCCAGGCCTGGCCCTCTTTTCCTGCAGGCAAGCGGTTCCGCAAGGGCCGCTGTAGGAGATACGCCTCGTTCGGTCAAAGCTTACGGCTTTTTGGGTTTGCGTTACGACCGCAGCGGGGCAGCGGCCTGTCTTACTGGCAAATGCTCCGCCAAGGTCGCCAAGGCCCCTCCGTCGCGTAACATGGCGATGGCCGATTTATTGGTCTTCGTGTCCCACGCGTTCTTTGCGGGAGTGGTTCTCGACACGTCTATGGTGGACCACCGCTTTCTGCTAAAGGCGGCGCGGCGGCGCCTCTCTCGGGTCAACCGTGGAGGGGGCTATCGTCTGAGAGTGCGACTCTTCTCCCCACAAGTTTGGCTTTGGCACATCGCCTTTGGGCAAACGTGTTGGCAAACATGCCAAAGGCGGTGCCAACAGTCTCCCTCCTTTTATCTGGCAGCTGGTGCTTCCGATGTTGGTTGGGATGCGGTTCTTTTTCCTGTTGTGGGGGTGCGAGCTGTGCATTTAGCGTTGTTATCGTTGGCACGTTTCGTGCGCCATTCGGCCTTACACGTTTTTATTGACAGCACTTCGGCGCTGCATTCCTTACGGCGCGGGCTAACCAAGTCCACGGCAATGGCCGTGGAAATGCAAACGCTCGGGGGGCTTGTGCGTGGTCTTGGCGTTCGTTTGGGATTCCCCGTCGCGCGTTCGGGGGGGGGGGCCCTGCCGGTGGCCTGGCGCGTGGCGGGGCTTTTGCTTTTTGGGGCTGGGCGGGGGGGGGGGGGGGAACCTGTGGATGGTGTTGGTGGGAGGCGGTGCCACGCCCCAAAACCGATCCCCCTTTCGTGAGTTTTTGCCCAGCGTACTGAAAAAAACGAGGTANTTTTGGGGCTGGGGCGAGGGGGGCAAACCTGTGGATGGTGTTGGTGGGAGGCGGTGCCACGCCCCAAAACCGATCCCCCTTTCGTGAGTTTTTGCCCAGCGTACTGAAAAAAACGAGGTAAATGAGGATTGGGAAGTGAATTTGGGCATTCCCGGAATTGGTGTTTTGGGAATCTTGGGTGTCGTGGGAATGGTGGTTTGGCATTTGGCTGCCCCCCTCTTCCTTGCCCTGGCCGTGGCCGGGGGCGCAGGTGCCCCCGCCCCGCCCTGCGCCAGGGGTCGCCGGGTTGGGGCACCCCGCCGAAGGGCGGCGCAAAAAGGGGGATCTTGGCGAGGCCAACTACCTAACCGAAAAATTAAAGGACGGAGGAGGAAAGGGGTGCGTGCGGGGATGCGTGGCCTGGGGCGCCGTCGGTCTGACAGGGCGTCGGCTTTCCAGTTCAGCGCTGTCTGGGAAGTCATGGGGTCAGCGTAGATGTGAAGAGTGGCTCTTTGCAAGAAGGATGGGGTTTTCTTCTCTGCGTAGCGCTGATGGGCTCCACGCATGGCTTGCCTCGGCAAGGTTCGGCTCGTAATTCTCGTTGGAACTTGGGAAAAATGCAAGGCACATGGACAAGGTTAGCGAAAGTGAAGGGAGAGGGTAAGGACGAAAAAAGAAGAGAATAAAAGAGTTAAATGAGTCGAAGCACACGGGAGCAAGTTGTCGGGTTAAACAAGAACAGCGCCAGGAGGGCGATGACAGGAGAAGCAATGAAACATTGGTGGAAGTATTCTGGTGAACAAATTATTTACAAGAGAAGCTGAAGCAGCGATGATGGTTACATCATGTTCTCAAACTTGGCCGACTTCTCAGTGGAGCCCTTGTTGAGCGTCGACCCTTTCTTGGTCTTGAAAAGATCGTTGCCGTGCTTCACCTGGTAAACGGTCTCTACACTCACAACCCTGTCAGCATCGAACGAAGTCATGTTGCTGAATACTTTACAGGAGCTGTCGAGTTTGACAATGTTTACCTTGATGTCAGAGCTGCCGGCTTTTTCGTCGGCAATCATGCCAAGAATGAACCGCTTCCGTTCGGTGTTATTCCCAGTGGAACTCTGCATGCGACGGGGAATCAACAAGTAACGTGAGTTTTCTTCCAGCCGGTAATACAGACTGACGGAGCGCGCCACCTGGAACAGGTACTTTGTGCTTGGCTGCTTCGCGTCGGCCTCTGAATTGGCGACAACCTCGAGACGACCGCCGTTGACGTCTCCCTTAGCGAGCGAAAGCATTACGGCGGCGTACTTGCTGTCCGGATCCCCGTCTTTGAGGCCACGCTTGTCTTTCTGGTAGAGCGTAAAGAAAGCCTTGAAGCCCTTTTTGCCAACAATGATTTCCAGCGCTGTGTCTGGGGTGTACTGGGAGAAACAGCCTGGGATGCGGTAGTCATGCCACGTGCTGTGCCAATTGCCTTTACGATAGCACACGCTCCCCGAATCAAAGTACTTGATGACGTCCTTCCACTCCATCCAGAAAACACCATCCGCCTTCTTCTCCGGCTTGCAGGCCATCTTGATGATGGGATACTGCTTCCACAGTGGGCTCTCGTCGCCCCAGTCACCATTCCATTCCGTGCCGTTGCCCCACGGGTTTCGAATTTTCAGCATGCACAAACCGTGCAGGGGAAAGTACTTGACGCCCAGGACGGTGTACGCGTGTCCGCTGCCCAGTCCAATTTTGCTGAACATGTCTTCGGCCTGGGTTGCTGTAAGACCTTTCAGTTGTGGGCTGCTCCCGCCAGGAGTTGGGGTGGCGATAGAGAGGAGGTAGTCAGAGTTCATCCATTCCTCCAGCTGCGTGAAGAGCTTATCGCGTGCCTTGCTGTCCTTGGTGGCCTTGTCCCACAGATCGTCGAAGCAGTAAGCTGGAAAACCGGTAAGATCCTCCAGCGCCTGGTGGGGAAAACCGGCGACGATGGCCTGATAGGAGCCATATGCCTTAGCGTACGCCTTTTCAAGAAAAGAGATCCAAAGTTCGTTGGGGTGGTGGCGATTCCTGGCAAAGGAGGGGAGCAGGTTTTTGCTGGGTAGGTACGAGTCAATGATGAACGTCTTCCACCACCCATGGATATTCAGTGTCACGCGCCAGCCACCCCGCTTGTGCTCGCTCTTTTCGATAAGGCAGCAGTGGTCGTTGGCAAAAATACCTTTGATGTGCTTTGGGTGTTCTGCAAGAGCGGAGCACGCACACAAAAAGTAGCAATCCCCAAGCAGGCCCTGGTCAATGTCGGACGGTTGGATATCACTGTAGATCTTGATACGATCTTTCCACGACTCCGGCAGGTAGTCTTCTGGGCGACGCCAACAGAAGACGGACAGGTCACGCAAGGCACCCTGCGGGACCTTGTCAATGCCAGGGCGATACAGGGAGGCATCTGTAGGTGGAAAGAACACATCAACAAAGGGCTTGCTCTTGCTACGGGCTTTAGACAGAAGCAGGTGCTCGTTCGTACAGTCCTTCTTCACCGCGAGGTCGCGCATCACTTTGAGCTCTTGTTCACTCGTTTCCCGAGCATCCGCGCGGTGCTGCCGCTGCTCTTTGTCAGAAAAGTATGTCTGGTTTGGGATGACCTTGTATCCGTTAACGGCTTTCACCTTGCACAACTCACAGGTGTCGAGAGGCAGAATCTCAGCGGACAGTGTGCACGAACCGTTCGCGTCAGACTTGATAACCTTGACGTCTTTCCCCGGAATGATTTCGGAGCCTGCTCCGAATTCTGCCGAGACAACCATCTTGCTGTTCTGCGTGTCATTGTAGTAGTACCACTTCTTGCTCTTTTCGATCTTGAAAAGGCGACCATCCGGGAAACAGGGAGTGATCGTTCCACCCGACACAAGAGGGGTACCGTTTTGGTAATCCGGGTCCTCCTTGCAGCACGAGCACCCGCAGCCCATCTTTTAGAGATGTGCTCCAGGGGAGAGCCGTATCGATGTGAGAGGAGGAATGGAAATTGTCGCTAAAAAACAACCTGATTTGCTCTACCAAAGGTTGGCGCGCACTGCAAGTTCGTGACAATGGAGTAGGTGGAGGCGAATGCCTGAAAGCCTTTGACCAGCGTTACAGAGGGACACAAAAAGAGGCAGCTGACTCTAGCCGTATGATTTTCAGTAAAAGAAAGGACTTGAAGCTCAAAGGGGAGGAGACACAGGGAGGAGGCACAGGGAGGAGGCGCGCAGATGAGACCATCGTCACAGTTCCCACACGGACCACCTCAACAGTCACCTTGTTTTCTCTTCACCACTCCAAAAGTCTAGCTTAGATGCTTCCACAGACTGACGTCGGCGTACTTCACCCAACCGTCTGGGTCGCGCTGATGCCAGACCACCTCTTGCGCACTCTCTCTCTCTCTCTCCGATGCAGTTCTCCATTACCACATGTGTGCTGGTACGTCACACACCCGGTTGTGTGTACCCACGCCTCATGCTATCCGTGGACCTCTTTCTGTTTCTCTTTTCTATTCCCACCGATGTGTGGGGCAGGAGGGAAGCTGTTGTACTTACATGTGCAACGGTTTTCCAAATGGCGCTGCGGAGTGTCAAGAGGCTCAGGGCTACGGTGAGACCTTGGCCGGCTTCCATGCAGGGAGGAGGGGGAGAAAGACAGGTGATTCAAAAATAAAAACAAAAAGAGAGTGAAAAACCACGGGTTGTATGAGGAGACTTAAAATCTGACTG
>JASAOC010001943.1:0-35445 GCA_030849835.1 Herpetomonas samuelpessoai
CCTGCTTCGGCAGCTGTCGCGCCTTGGCCGCACCATCATCTACACGATCCATCAGCCCACGGCCGAGGTAGTGTCGTTCTTTGACGACCTGATGCTCTTCACGCAGGGTCGGTGCGTGTACCACGGCACGATGGCAGCGTCGCTGGGCTACTTTGAGTCCATTGGCTTCCCGTGCCCTGACAAGTACACCCCCACGGACCACTACATGGTGCTGCTGCAGGACAACATTACGTCGAAGGTGATGATCAAGCGATGGCGCAAGTACCTGAAGAACGGCCGCCGTACGCCGCACACGGCTGCGGTGCGTCTGGCACCGAACGCGGATGAGTCGAGTGCTGGGAAATTCCTGAACGCGTACATTGAGAAGTTCGGCAGCTCTGTCTTTGTTCAGTTCACGGAATTGGTGAAGCGCTTCGTGATTGAAATCAGCCGCGATCGCCTTTTCCAGTTCTCATTGTGTATGCAGGCGCTCTTCTTCTCCATTGTTGCCGGTCTCATCTTCGTGCACTTGCGCATGAATGTAGGCGGCATGACGGACCGTTCCGGTCTGCTGTTTATGGCGGTTATGAACCGCTCCTTTGGTCCCGCGTTTCTTATGCTGAACGCTTTCAACAATGCCCGCCCTGTGTTCTCTCGCGAACAACAGGCTGGCGCGTACTCGCCCATTCTGTACTTCATCGCTCGCCTGCTTGCCCAGTTCCCGCTCCAGCTTTTCTTTATTCTGGTAGAGTGCCTCATTCTCTACTTCATGACCGGTCTACACGCCAGCCCTGGCGCCTTCTTCTACTACTTTGGTGTCGTCGCGATGGTCTCACAGGTAGCGACAGGTTTCGGCTTTTTAATTTCCGCGTGCTTTGAGTCGCTCGTGGTCTGTGGTATCGTGACACCACTGATCATGATGCCTCTGTCATTGGCGGGAGGTCTGTTCGCGAGCACGGACCGCCTCCGCCCGTACTGGTACTGGATTGAAAAGCCCTCCTTCATCCGTCACGGCTATATCCTTGTGATGCGGAATGAATTCAAGCACATTGGCAAGGTGTACTGCAACAACTACGCCAAGGGTGACGACTACTGTGTGAACCAGTACAAGAATGGCAATGAGGTGCTCACGCAGCTCGGCTTCAACAACGACCCACAGTCAACAGATGTTTACATGTGGATTTCGTTGTTGCTGATGTGGACGATCCTCCGACTTGGATGTGTGGTGGCACTACAGGTGGCGGCACGAAAGAAGATTTAGCGGGTTGTACGGAGGTGACGTACGCCATGCCCTCTTGGCACGCTGACGGGGTGGGGGCCTCGGGAGGTTAGGGGCAATTTCGATTTGCATTTGGTGAGGAGTTGCCTGAGCTGCTGCGTCTCTGAAGTTTTTAATTCGTGTTGTTGTAAGGAGAGCGCAGCAGTGGTTTGGTATGTTTGCCCTTTTGTGTGTGTGTGTGTGTGTGTGTGTGTGTGTTTGATAATACGTCGCTGTTCGATACCTACGGTTTCTCCCATCTTTATCAATTTTTTGCCTTTGAATTACATTTGTTTTTTTCTCCTCTTTAAAAAAAGAGTTCACTATCTAAGTCACTGTTTAACTCAATCACATGACCCTCTAATGGGGGGTTCCCCATCGGCTTGAACATGTTGGTCCGTTCCTTCCCTTCTCTTCTTCTGCTTCTTCTTTTCCTTTGCTGCTAACGTGGATCAACGACCTCTTCTTTCTTTGTTCCCGTCGAGCAAGTCTCTTTTGCACTTTGTTGTTGCTAGAATGCGGCCTTGTGCGTGCGCGCGTGCCGTTGCGGTGGATCCTCTTCTATGATTATTTTAGCCCCAGCTCATGGACGCTACCAGGGAGGTTTTGTTCCCACGGCACAAGGCGTACCGGCCGAGGCCCAGAGAACAAACCTTCCAAAATTGTCCCTCGCACAATAGGTTCGCTACATTGGCGCATCTTGACATTCTGTCTGCACTTGCTTTTTTTTTTTTGTTTCCCTCCCTCTCTTTCTCTTGCTAATGATAGCGTTTCTTACGATCACTTGCTTTCGTTGTTACCTTTTCTTTTTGTTTCGTGCGAAGCTTCTCCTAATTTGACGTGTTTTTTTTGGGGTGCTCCGTCTCAACTTCGTGATGCATTCAGTGAAGAGAGATATCATCGGGTGACGGGAGTGGTGCCCCCAGACCTTTCCTCCTGCGTCCTCTTTTTTTCCTCCCCTTCTCTCTCCGTCCCGTCTTCGTTCTCTTTGCACTTCTTATTTTCGGCCCCGCTCGTGAGGACATGTCATCGTGTAAGAAGCTAGAGTAGTAATGATTATAACCAACAAACGAGACATTTTCACGATACAGCCTTTTGCCTTTGCTGCGGTTTCATGACGCAAGTTACAACTTCCCTTTGCCCTTAACAGGAACTGTTGTTTTAAAGCTCCATTCCCTCCCTTTTTTCTCTCTTTCACTTTCTCACCTCTGTTTGATTTATTTATTTATTTAATTTCCCTTTACCTTTCTACGTATTCTACCCTTTGCTTACGCCACAGCGCGTGTGTCAGCGACGGCCCGCTCGTCGTACCTAATGGAGCCTGCTTGTGTGGCACCATCCTCACCATAAATAGCGAAACACAGCACATGAATGGAAGAAAAAAGCAGGAACCACAATGAGGCTGTAAACGACCAAGGAAGTGGCGATAATACGTGCGACGCCGAGGTCAGTGAGGCTTGTCAGGAACGTGCAACGGGAGTGTTTTCTGGGGCTGAGGGGGTGTCTCTCTGCTCTCAAAGTCCGGTGTAATGAGTGAATGGGGCAGAGAGTGTTGTCCGATCCTCACCGGCGAAGAACACCCTGTGCTACTGCCTGCGGCACCCCTTGACTTCACTGGCCCACGTGCGATGTGTCGAGGAAGCGTCGCCACACAAAGAAGCTTTGGATCCTTTGGAGCAGTGGAATGCTTTGGCATACGCGTGTTCCCGCGCGATCGCGTGGGGTTAATGGCCATGCAAGCCATGCCTCTCGAATGCTTTTGCACAGCCAACTCTCTTCTCCGCCTCTTTCCTGCTTCCCCTTGTCTGCGTCGATCCATTTTTGCGTGCGTGGTTTCGCAACGGCATCAAGAAATTAGTTCTTTTTTTTCCTTCTTGTTTTCCTTGATCTTTGCTATTGTTTTTCTTTTCTTTTTGCCTTACTTCTTTGTGTTCCCCACACCTAGTACGTTCTCTTCTCCTGCCAAGTTCAAGCTATCTTCGCAGCGAAGAAGGACATATACCAAAAAAAAAAAAAGCAAACCAACGCCAGTTTCTCCCTGTCTTACCAAGTCTTCTTCGCGTCCCCCTTTCGCTGGTCGACAGGAGCACAGAAGTTCATTCAAAAATTAACTTTGTGCATCTCGCTTCCCACAAAAGTTCGCTCAGCGGAAGGATTCGTCGAGCCACGTCGAGTCACACAGCACGGGAGAGGAAGGAACTGATTTTCGCATTGTCGCTGGTTACAGCTCGTGCGAACACACACGAAACCTAATCCTCTTCGCAAGGGAGCACCCGACGTGAGAAACGTAGGTAGTATCCACGGCCCTTCCGTCAGCGCGCAGTCATGTCGAGCCACAAGGATAGCCACGAGCCCTTTAACGAGCAGCCCGAGGACAATGAGGTCCCTCTGGAGCAGACGCGCGGCCACAACAACAGCACCGTTGTGGGCAAGGGCTTCCAGGTTCAAGGCTCGATCGCGGACTTCAACCCTGGGACGCAGAAGACGGGCAGCGTGTCGTCGAACTACTCGCTGCCGCTGTCGTGGCACAAGCTGAACTACCGTGCGGGCAGCCTGCACATCCTGAACAGCCTGACGGGGACGGCGCTGCCTGGCCGGTGCCTTGCGATTCTCGGGTCCTCTGGTGCTGGCAAGACGACGTTCCTGAATGCTGTGTGCGACCGCCTGGCGACGGGTGGCAAGCTGAAGCTCTCCGGTCGTCGGCAGCTGGGTGATGTCGAATTTATTCGCCATTATCGTCGCGCGATGGGTTTTGTGACGCAGGACGATATTGTGTCGTCGATGTCGACGCCGTACGACTCGCTTTGGTTCTCGCTGCGTACCCGCCGAGGCACTGGTACGAAGGAATCGAAGGAACGCGTGATGGAGACGCTGGAGACACTGCGGTTGCTGCACTGCAAGGACACGAAGGTTGGTGTGCCTGGCCTGGAGGCTGGTCTGTCGGGTGGCGAGCGCAAGCGCACGAACATTGGCATTGAGCTGATCTGTGATCCGAAGGTGCTGATGCTTGACGAGCCGACCTCTGGTTTGGATTCTGTGACGTCTGCGAAGATTGTGCACCTGCTTCGGCAGCTGTCGCGCCTTGGCCGCACCATCATCTACACGATCCATCAGCCCACGGCGGAGGTCATCTCATACTTTGACGACATCATGCTGTTGACCATGGGCCGCTGCGTGTACCACGGCACGATGGCAGCGTCGCTGGACTACTTTGACTCCATTGGCTTCCCGTGCCCTGAGAAATACACCCCCACAGACCACTACATGGTGCTGCTGCAGGATTCGGTGACGTCGAAGGTGATGATCAAGCGATGGCGCAAGTACCTGAAGAACGGCCGCCGTACGCCGCACACGGCTGCGGTGCGTCTGGCGCCGAATGCAAACGAATCCAGCGCTGCCAAGTTCCTGAACGCGTACATTGAGAAGTTCGGCAGCTCTCCCTTCGTTCAGTTTGTTGAATTGGTTAAGCGCTTCGTGATTGAAATCAGCCGTGATCGCCTCTACCAGTTCTCGCTGTTTATGCAGGCCATCTTCTTCTCTTGCGTTGTCGGGCTGATTTTCCTGCACATGCGCATGAACGTCGGCGGTATGACCGATCGTACGGGTCTGCTGTTTATGGCGGTTATGAACCGTGCCATGGGCCCTGCCTTCCTCATGCTCAACACGTTCCACAACGCCCGCCCGGTGTACGCCCGTGAACAGCAGGCTGGCGCCTACACACCCACCATGTACTACATCTGCCGCATTGTGTCGCAGCTGCCGCTGGAGATTGTCTTCTGCTTCATTGAATGCGTCATCTTGTACTTTATGACTGGCCTGCACGCGGACCCAGGGAACTTCTTCTACTACTTTGGTGTTGTGGGGCTCATTTCCGAGGTGGGCACTGTGTTTGGCTTCTTCATTTCCGCCGTTTTCGAGTCCCTCGTCGTTGCTGGCGTCATTACGCCCTTGATTCTGATGCCTCTGTCCCTGGCAGGTGGTCTGTTCGCGAGTACGGACCGCCTCCGCCCGTACTGGTACTGGATTGAAAAGCCCTCCTTCATGCGCCATGCGTACATTCTTGTCATGCGCAATGAGTTTGAGACGATTGGCAAGGTGTACTGCAACAACTACGCCAAGGGCGATGACTACTGCGTGAATCAGTACCAGGATGGTAACGATGTGCTCACGCAGCTCGGCTTTAACGACGACCCACAATCGACCACCGTCTACATGTGGATCTCCCTCATGATTATGTATTTCGTCTTTGTGCTTGGCGGCATTATCGCTCTCCAGGTAGCGGCTCGCAAGAAAATCTAATGGAGAGCCGCGACGAAAAAGAAGAAGAAGCGTAAGGTTGAGGCGTAGATGCAGGACAGACCACGTCTTCTCTGCTCCGTGCTCCTCTCTGCAGCGTCTCACCCAGAGGTTGCAGCGCCCTTCATGGCCTCCACGGCCTGCTCTCAGCGGCATCCTCGTAGGGCTTTATCCCAACTCGTTTTCTTCGTTCTCTTTATATACATAAATTCCCCCTTTTTTGTATATTCAAGTGCAAATACACAGAGAGCTTGATACTGGCTCTTTTTTTTTTGTTTCTTTTTCCTCTTCACACACCCACGGTGGCGACATCGGCTGTGGAGGGCTGCGCACGGGGATCAGTCCGTTTGTGTACACGTCCTCGAAGATTGGTTCCTCTCGTGAGTCACAGTCTTTCTCTCTTCTCCCTTCCCTTCCTACTCCCATCGCCTCCCCTCGTGGAGGGCATGTAGACTTGGGAAAGGGAGAGGAGTGAGCGACGCGTGCACATCAGAGGGGTACCTCTCGGCCGGCGGAACGGAAAGAATGGAAAAAAAAAAAACAAAAACACACGGACTCTTACTGCGTCGCGTGCGTTTCGTGGGTGAGGCGGGAACCCAAGAGAAACAGAAATACCCCACCCTTCGCGACGCATGCGGTCGTGTCCTTAGTTATTATCTTTGTTGCACATTGTTTCTTTTTCTCTTCATCTCTCTTCATCCCTTTTCTTTTCGTTTTTCCCTCCTCGTCTTCAAACGAGCGTTACCTCCGCGTTTGGGTTCCCTCTATCTCTCTCTCCCCCCGGTCCGCCCTTGTCTCACTGTGTCCATTGCTTGTCCCCTGTCGTGCGGGTGGTTTCCCCATTTTCTGATACGTTTTCACACATGTTTTCGTTGCCTGTTCAAACCGTGCTCCTCAGCAAACGCGGAGTCGTGCTGGCGCAACACATTGCAAATATTAGAAAAGAAAACAAAGGGTTCTGGAGTGTGGGGACAAAGATAGCGTTGCTTACAGCTCTTCTCTGTTCCCTGATTTTCCTGTGATTCGAAGGCGCCAGATGTCCATCGATGACCGGAAGTTGGCACTATCCTCACCCCCGTTTTTTTTTTTTTTGCTTCTTTGTGCTGCAGTTGCCGCGGCTCCCATTCTGCCGTGTGTGAGCATCTTTCTTTTCTGTTTTTTTTTCTAGTACGCAAATTCCTCTCCCTCTCCCTCTTTCTGACTTCTGCTTTTTTTTTTCTTTTTGGTGTGTCCTCTCTATTTCTTTCATCTCGGCCCACAACTTCGTCTAACGAAAGCGAGGGAAAGGCAGATGGGATGGATGGAAGATGCAATCACTTTGAAAGGAAGTCTTGCCTTTACGCGGACTGTCTGTTTCATGCGTTCTTTTTTTTTTTTTTTCCAAGCTTTGTGTTTCCCACTGTTATATCACTTTCAGTATTCGTACGTTTGTCTTTCCTTTGAAAGTACCCCTCTTTTTTTTTCTTTCCCTACCGATCTCCTTCGCGTTGATTCGTTTCTTCTTTTTCGTTTGCGTTTAGTTCTCCTGTGATTGGTTACCCCGGTTTGCTCTTGCGTATATTTACGAATGATTCTCTCTTTTTTTTTTTTTTTGTTTGTTTATACTCTCATGTTCATGCGCTCCTCCATTTATCAGGCAAACAACCAAGCAGCTCGACGGTAGGAAGGGGTCTCCCCTCTCCCCAACGGAGAAACCAGAGATCGAGAAGGAGAACACACAAAGAAAGGGAAAGAAAAGCTGATGAAATGCTGAAGTTGAAACTTCAACAGGTTCAACAGAAACATCCCCCTTCACGGCTCTCTCTCTCACCTGCCTTCTTCTCCTGATGCCTCCACGTGCTTGTCAATTCTGCTTGTATTCTTTTCAAAACCGCTTTCTGTCGCTGATTTTTTTTTTTCGCCTTTCCTTTTCTTTGCTCGTAATTTTTTTTTCTTTCCTCTCAGCTCACTCGCAGCCCGTGAAGCACCTCACCTGAGTTCCCAAACGACAATTCAAACAGACAAAAAAAAGAAGAGGCACCAGTTGATCGCCACATGCGATGACGACACGCCATAACAAAAAGGAAAGTAGGATGGATGAGGCAGAGAGAGAGAGAGAGAAAAAAAAAAAGAAAAGCTACCGCGCGGGATAGCCTTTCGCTTCTCTTATTCGCCTTTGCTCCTCCGCCCCGTCCTCCTTTCCGCGCACCATATCTGTTGTCCCCCTCTCCTTGTGCTTGCCAGGTAGAGGAATGGGTGCCCGCATCAGGTGGCGTGCCAACCTGACGGCCCTTCGGAGAGCTCCTTGCACGCCTTTCGTTTTTTTTTTCTTCTTCCGTTCCCTGACCAAGGGTTCCGGTACTCGAGTGGCACCACTCGGAAGACAGGAGGAGGAGAGCGCTGATGAGGCACAAACGCCATAGACACGCACACACACAAAAGCAGCAACAACACCAATGCAGCACCATCTTTCTCCTCCATTCATTGTCCTCTAGCTGTGATAGCGTCGATTCTTTCAGAAAGGAAATATCTTAGCTCTGATTACACCTCTTTCAAACGAGGGATCCTTCCTCACACACGTTAACGCGCAGCGTGCTCGCCCTCTGTCTCGCGTTCCCCTCATCTCCCTCTTGGCATCACCCGGTGGCTTTGAGAAGAACACGGGCGGAAAGGACGTCAACAAAGAAAGGGCATCCGTATTCGCGCGATCCCCCACCTTTGCTTACCATTTCACTGTCAAGGTCATTCCAAGCGCTTTGACCAATACCACGCACACACGTGGATTGCCTGTAGAGCTACATTATAGATTTGTCACCGCACGCCTCGCTTCTCAACAGCGACGCGACGTCGGTACCACAGCACAGCACGGAGTCCACGTCGCGGAGTTCCCCAATCGTGCACTTCCATTTGTGTTTCTCTCTCATTGCCATTGCTTCCTGTGGTTTCTCAGCCGCTTTGTGGGGGCGTCACGTGACCATTCTTTTCTTTGCATTTTCACGACATCGTTTTCTGCTTGAGTACCTCCATTTATCGCCATCGGTGATTTGTCATTCTTCACTTCGGATCGCATTTCCTCGCGTTGATGTTTGACACATATTAGAGTATATCACTTCTCTCTTTCTCGCTCTGCTCTATTATTTCTTTCTACTTCTTACGAGCCTTGCGCTCTGCGGTTCTTCACCCCGCGGGCGTACACTTCGTAACTCCTTTCGTTAAAGCAACGTTTCTATTTGCTTTCCTCTTCCCTCGTAGACCTTTGCCTCTCAGTACCTTCACGAGAAGTTTTTTCGCACCTCCTTATCTTTCATCCTTTTTCTTGCTGCTTTTCATTTCGAAACTGTAACCACGTACACGTTTCTGTGTCGCTACTTGAACTCCCAATGCTTCGAGAGGACCTCACGGTTGAGGGGCTGAAGATCATGCAGATTCAGTTCTTCTACCCCCAGCAGCGATCCCTTCTGCTCGCCTCCCCTGCGGTGGCTTCCCTCTCCCAGGCAACTACACCAATGGACGAGGCTTGGGCACGAGGGGAGGGCGACCTGGACTTCACCCTCTACGACAGCTCCGCCGTTTCCGCTGCATATGGCAGAGACGCAGGGTCCTCCCGCCGAGAGGATCGCAACCCGGCTGTCGATTACGGGTTTCTGTCCGAGTGCCCCATGCCACCTCGGGTGGCGGGGGAGTCCGTGGCGGAGCGAATCCGCGTGCTGCGGCGCTGGATGGAAGCCTGTCACCTGCAACGCAGTGGGGAGCGGCTGGGACATCTTCTGCGCAGCTATCAGTCCCCCATCGCGGCCGAGTACGACAGTTTCCTGTCCCATCGCAGGTCCCCGGACGGGCGCGTGGTTCGCGGTGTGGTAGCACCTGCGTCCGACGGCGGCAGCGTGGTGGCGCTCGTCATTCCTCTGCTCACGGCTCAGTACGACGACGCGCGCCGCACCTTGACGGAAATCACGATGCTGTACGCCAAGGCAATGCGGTGTCCGTGGGATGTGAAACCAAACTCCATCACAGGCCATGCGTTTGATCTGCACTTGACGATGCGCACGGCAACCGGACGAGGGAGTGGGTATGCCAACCACACAAGCAGCAGCAGCGCCGCGCACGCGCACGCGAAGGCGCAGCGGCAGGGCAAAGGGCCAGCCGGACTAGCAGGGGCGGCAGGCGTCAAGGGGACGCGCGTGCTATCTCAGCGCGTGTCCGTGACCATCACAGACGGCTGCGCCACCGCGATGAACAGTCCGTCGACCTCGGCTGTTGCGTCGAGCCAGTCGTACGTGCCGCTCCTGCAGAGCTGCATTGACTACAACGCGTTACCAAAGCGGCACGCGGCGTACCACGATGGGGAAACCCGTGGTCTTGCGGCGTACCTCCCCGAGCTAGACGCCGCCCTGTACCGTGCACTGCGGGAGCCGCTGCATTTTCTCAAGCTCACGGTCGCCCTCGCCTCCTGCTTTGGCGACGCACTGGAGGTCTCCCCGGCAGTCCACGAGATGGAAGGCGGGGACGGCACCGCGATGAGTGGTTTGCTGCTGGTGAAGACCGCGTCGTACTGCGTGGTCGATGCGGCCACCAGCGCCAGCTTCATGATTGGGGTGCACTACAACGGCGGGAGCAGGCTTCCTTCCGTTGCTATCGCCTGCACGTCGTACCTATCTCGCACGCACGAGTCGCTGCTGCGGATGAAGGTGAGGTACCCAGAGGATGCCGAGTCCGCGTTGGAGACCAACGACGACGGCATGCTTGCCATCGCCCCTCTTGTGACGCTAATTAATGCGTCAGCGATGGAGACCATGTCGTTACTCCTCACCCTCTGTCAATAAGAACTTCTGACGAAACCTGTCTTCCTCTCTCTGTAATGTCCTTCATCACCTATGTCACTTGCCTGCCTCGTCCTATACCTATCGGGAACATGAGGGTCTCTCTTATCTTTTTTTTTTTTTTTAAATCCTCCCTCCGTGTTCTGTGTTTATCGCTCTCCCCGTGCAAACCACAACCTTCGATTCCATCCCAGCTCCACCAACTCCACGCTACACGCGCCTCTTGACGCGCTGTCATCGCTGCACTAACCGACATGCCCCTGTACAGAAAAAAAAAGAAGAAGAAGAAATCACGTGATGGAAGAGGACACCAGAGATGCAAAGCAATGATAATACTATGCTCTCAAACGGTCGTGTGATGCATCAGCTGCGATTGTAACCATTAGCCATCACTCATGGTTTCGTGAAAAGTAGCACCCCAATAGAAAAAAAAAAAACACTGTGTGATCTTTGTGGTGCTGACGTGAAGTGCCTGTCGGTGAGTCCACGCGACTGATACGAGCGCCGCTCTTTACACAAATGTGATTAATGATAGAAGCATGCGAAACGTAAAGACGACTGAACTCCCTCATTCTCCCTTTGGCTCCTCTTTCCCAATCTTCGTGTGTTTTCTGCATATTATTCGTGCGCCGGCATTTCGTCTTTCCTTTCCTTTTTTTTCTTGCATGTCAGAACGCAATCGTGCACATGCCACACATCTCTGACGATGTAGCATCATCAACGTCGATCCCATCGGCCCGCATCGACGTTGACACGCACGCCACTACGCTTTCAACGTCATCGGATGCACCTGAAGCGTCGCCTACCTCGGCTGCCGCTGCTCTCACGCGCCACACTATTCTGGAGCAACAGCGCATCATCATCGGCCTGCAGGGGATCGTCGAAAGCCTCAAGGCAAAGGTTGCTGCGCTAGAGGAGCAGCGGCGTCTAGAGCATGTGGGAATCTCCTCCGTAGCGGCTGCGTCGCCTTCCCCCGAAAGGGCTGCGCAGGCCGCACGCGTGTCTGCACTGGAAGAGGAAAACGTTGCGCTGCGTGAGAGGCTCAAGACTTTGTCAGTCGATAAACGCGCGGCGGAAGGCAAACTCGAGTCGCTACAGGAGGCGCACACGGCATTGCAGGACGCCCATGCCGAGGTCCTTCAGCAGTTAACGGCAGAGGGGACTCGGCTGGAAGCCCTGACAAAGCTGTCGTCCTTGGTTCCGCCTCTGGAGAGGCGCTGCCAGCAGCTAGACGGTGAGGCGGCCCACCTACGTGAGCAGCTCGCCAGCACGGAGGTGCGACGGCGGGAGTGGCAAGCCCTTGTGGATGTCCTCGCTGTCCGTGCCGACGCCGCCACACAGTCCCACATTGCCGCCCTGGTTGAGCGCATGGAGCTGCAGGCTAGCTGGCGAGAGGAGCAGGGCGGTGGTAGCAATATCAGGAGCACGGATCGACAGCGTGGCTCACGGCTCCGCGGTGGAGGAGGGAGCTACCCAGACGCAGGGCAGCGACGAATGCCTCAGCCAGCACCGGTGACGGCGCCGTCCTTGCTTTTCTTTCCACCCCCGAGTGGGTCTGCACCCACTGCGGGCATCGCCGCGAGTGAATCGGCGGCGCCGTTTGCATGGGGCACAGGTCCGCTGGCGCATGCGCACGGAAGCAACGGAGTCCTCAGGACTAAAGGAGGCGGGCCTCTTGCACGCCGGACACCCAAGAAGTCCCGGTACCTCGCACCGTTGTGAGGGACGAAGAGAAGGGAAAGATAGAGGTCGAGGGCGTTTAAACAAAGAAAAAGTCAGGTCTGGAGAGCAACAGGATGTTGATGACGTACTTCACAGCAGCCATTGCCTTTGGGCCTTCTGAAGTACCCACAGCTGTCTCTGCATCCCTTCCCGCTTTGGGCGTTCACCAGAGTGTGCTGACGCCTTCTCCTCCCTATTCTTCTGTTTCTTGTTCTTCTTCTCTGTCCTTCTTTGCTGCACTTCTCTTTTTTTTTTTTTTCCGCCTTGCGCCATTTTCTTTTTCTTCTGATTTCTGACAGACACGTGCAACCACTCAGCACTTGCTGCATGTACATTATCTACCATAAGACACACAATTTTTAGATGGTCTCTCCCAGTATTACAAACGTGTCTGGTTGATGACGAAAGAAAAGCAAAGGATGGATTGCGACTGATGGAATGAATACATTTTTTTTTTTCCGAGCCTCCACACAACTGCACCACGATACATGGAAGCAGTGTCGGCCATGACGATGAAGCCATGCCGGGACACTATGTCAACCTCATTGAGGTGGATGTCATCTGTGAGGCAGCTGGAACACTGTCTCGCTGATTGCATGTGTGTCTTCTTCTCTTTTCGCGATCGTACCTTGACCCGTCTTCTCTTTCCACGACCTCCTTCACTGCATCCCCTGCCCACCACATCATCGCAACACTGGGCCCGCAAGCTAAGAGAGAACTATCTCCCTTGGACTTCTTCCTATTTTAGATTATTAGAAGAATTCCTCCCTCCCTTCTTTCCTTTCCCACTTTCTTTCCTTTTTAGAGTACACCCTGCCCTTCCGTGGATTTTCCTTCTTCTCCCCCGTGTTCACCACACCGCGTTCTCGTTTTGTTGTCACTGCCACTGCTTCACGCGTCCAACAGCGACCGCAAGCACGCAACAGCTTCTCCTTGTCACAAGATTCATTTCCTTCTCACCGCTTCACCGATTCACATCTAGAGGACCCTGTCACTGAGGAGCACAACGGTGGAAAAAACAAAAAAAAATAATAAAAAAAATAGTATACACGCGCTGCCCCGAACGCGACAAAGACATCCTTGCCCGACACCCCAAGCCTTCCATTTTGTATTTTTTGTCAGTACTCACACACACAAGCACGCCTACATACAGCCTTAGAGTTTTCCGTTTTCCTTTTTCGAAGATCCCGTGTGTGCGTGTCTACACAGCGCTACCGCACTACGACTGTTTCCTGTCGACGCGAAGCCCCAACGCGAAGAAACACATATACATTTTTTCTTTCTCGTGCTTTAGACGTTGATTTGCATCGCATCTCTTCTGCATCTCTCCCCCCTTTCAAAAATAATAAAAATAAAGGAAAGCTTCCTCAGCATCGTGCTAGGCCGAGCACGAGAAACGTTCCCCATCGTCGTCACATACACGCACGCACGCACGCACCGGAAAAAGCGGCAACGACAACACTCATCCTAACATTCAACATGTCGGGAGGATACCCTTATCAAGAGGACTACTACACGGCGATGGTGACGGCAGCCTCCAATTATGCTGACATGTCTGGGCAGATGCCGCCTCACCAGGCCCTTCGTCCGCATCGTGACAGTCTAAGTGCGAGCGCCACAGCAGCGACGGCTGGCCCAGCCGGAGCTCCGCACGGCCGCACCAACACCTTCAGCAGTGCCAACAGCAGCACGAGCACGGGCAGCAACCCCACCTACGGAAACGGAGGTGGCGGAGGAGAGAGTGCGATGGGACCGGCGATGCCCAGGTACGGGGTGTATCGCACCGCTGGCGTGCAGCGGCTCCCGACGGCGACGAGCTCCTCTGGCCTTGCGTCCATGAAGCGCTCGTCTGGCGCGAGCATGACGTTTGCGCCGGCCTCCGCCCCGCAGAACACCTCGGTGCAGAGCACTAACACGTCCGTTTCTACCACCACGACGACGACGACAAAGACCTACACGCACAACCCGTATGGCGCAGTCCTCACCACCCCCATCAGCTCCAAGGATACCTCCATGAATGTCGGCAACGTGACCGCGGGAACCGCGAACGCGAACAGCAGCATGGACTCATATCAATCGTTCCAGGCCACCTACTCTGGCGACTACGCGCCAGCGAGTACAAACACGAGCTACCCGGGGTACCTTGGTCAGACTCGCACGCCGTACCAGTCCTCCCAGCAAAGGCCAGCCTCCCGTCCTCCTCCCCCACAACAACAGCAGCAGCAGCAGCAGCAGCCACCACCACAGCAGCACGTGCCGTACACATACCAGCCACCTCCGCACCAGCCACGCCAGCCTGTGTACGCGCAAGGCGGCCAGGACGGTGGCCCGTCCATGTCGGTCCAACCGCCACACCCACGGAACGTGCAGCAGCGGCAACAAAGGGTGCCGCCCCCGTCCCTGAGCTACGTCAGCAACAACACCAGTATGAGCAGCTTTGCAACGTCCTCGATGGCCTCGCAGCTGACGTCGCCCCAGCATCCGGGCCAGGTGCCGCCGCCCCTGCAGCACCAGATGGGCTCGCCGTACCACCACCAGCAGCAACAGCAGCAACAGCCGCCCTTGATGTTACGCCCACAGCAGCAGCAGCAGCAGCCTGTCTACGCACCCATGACCCCCGATGGCCGCAGCGCGGCACACATCTCTGGGAACCTGACAGAGCAGTTCATCTCCTCCATTGGCTCCTTGGCCGCCATCGCCTGCACGGCGCGGGGCCGCCACATGCTCATGTGGATTCTGCGCCTGCAGCACTTGGATAAGATTGACGTCATTTACCAGGAGCTCGCGCCGCGCCTCAGCACCGTCGCCCTTGATCCGCAGGGCTGCCAAGTGGTGCGCACGCTTGTGGAGTTCATTTCCACGGAGCAACTCGTGGCGCTGATCCCGAGCTTCACACCCAAGACGATAATTGACATGGCGAGGACCTCGCAGAACACTCGCCGCACGCTCCAGGCCATGTTTGAGTACCACTCCTCCCCCGCCCTCACCCCTGTGGTGGCCGTCATCGCGTCGGAGAGCTGCGGGCTGGCTACCACGCAGCAGGGCTGCATTGCGCTGATGCGCATCATTGAGCACGGCCTGCCAGAGCAGCGCCGCATGCTTGTGGACAGCCTCCTGCCCGCCCTATCCTCCCTCACCATGAACCCCTACGGCAACTATGTCGTGCAGTGCATTCTGGATAACGCGGCGGGCGTGCCAGCACCCGCGGCCGAGGGCAGCGAGCCCGGCAACAAGGCAGTCGCCACGCCTCAAACCGCTGAGGAGAGCCACCGCACACTATTGGACATCTGTGCTGCTTTCGAGGCACACTGGGTGCCCCTCTCGTGCAATAAGTTTGCGTCTAACGTGATGGAGAAGGTGGTGCGCCAGATGCCTGCAGAGTCGCGCGCGGGACTGCTAGACGAGCTCATCTTTGAGCCGGCGAACCTGCACTGCCTCATGCAGGACGGCTTTGGCAACTTTGTGCTGCAAGCGATTGTATCCTCGGAGACGGACCCCGATGTCTTCGGCAAGGTCTACCCGCTGGTGGAAGGGCTGGTGCATTCCAGTCCGTACGGGCACAAGATTGAGGCGAAACTCCGCGCCAAGTACACGGAGCTCTTTGGCAAGGAGCCTGCGCGCTCGCGACCCCCCGCGAAGGAGGGGCGCAAGCAGTAGATAAAGAGCAAAGTAAAAGAGGAAAACAAAATTAAGCCGTTTTTTTTAATGATCCGGACGAAGAAAAAAAAGGTTAGAGAGAGGGGGAGGGAGGGAAAGGACCTTCACTCCCTCTCCCCTTCTGCCTTGTTACTTCACCGCACACGACATCCGTCATTTCAGCATGGAATCAAACTCGGCGTTTGATCACCCAAAGATTACTTCCTTTTATTTTGTTTTGTCTTGTTTTTTTTTTCCGATGCAAGGTACGTTTGGTACTCGCTTCATTTTCCATTGTGCTCTCACGCTTTCCTTCCGTGGTTTCGCTTCTCTTCGATTGTTTTTAGTTTCATTCTTCACGTTAGACCACCTAGACACTCCTTTTTCCCTTTTTTCTTTGTGAACTGCTCCGCCTAAAGATAACGAGTAAACCAATGAAGAAAGGAAACATCAACGACAAGAGACGCTTCGCGTTTCATGCCACCGTCTCTTGCCATACATAGAGAGAGGATGTTTACCTTTTCTGATGATGTGCTCCCAACGGACGTACGACATTTCCACTACCACTACTACTGTGGGCTCGCAGGGCTTCTGGTTTTGTCTCCTCCCTCCTTCCCCCTACGCATTGTCCATATTTTTTTTTTTGTTTTTCCTTCTATGGGCGTTTTTTTCTTTTCTGTTTATCCCTCTTCATGCCATCTTTCTTTTTCCGCCCTGATTTTAAACCTCCTTTACGTTACATGTCACTCTGACGGAAATACCATTTCCCCTCTTTGGGTAACTTCTTGTCGGTGTTGAGGTTTTAAAAATATACCACACTTTTTTTTTTAAATAGATCTCGAGTGAGTATCTGGCACCCGCGTTCGTTTGAGCGCAGACAGATATGCGAGCTCGATGTAGATGTTATATCCTTCTTTCCCTTCGCACTCCCCAACGCATCGCAGCAGAAGAAAGCAAACACGTACAGTAAACATGGGCAGTGAACTTCGTCGTTTATGAGCTTTTTAAAAAATAATAATAAACACACTAACAGAAGACTGACTTCTCGATTCTCCTATTCCATCTCGACGACTGTTCAATGTTCTTCTCTATATGCCCAACACTCTCCCCTCCTCCCTCCCCCTCACGTTGTTTTCTGCAGACATGCCTTCTTCCGTTCTGTGTTTTGGCCATTCTCTCTCTGTTTCTTTTCCTCTCCCTCACAACTGCAAGCATGCGTGTGTGATTCTTGTCAACAAATGCGTCAACAATGTCAACCATAACAGACGGTAAAGGAAAGGATGTGTCACAAATGGAGTCATTGGCAGAGTCATTTCCTTCCATTCATGAGGGGAAAACAGCCTCCTGGGTACAGGGGCAGTGCTAGAGAAACTGCCACAGAGGTTTTTCGTGCTTTTGGGCGTGGTGATGAGAACAGTGTGTTGGCAAGCACTCTCAGATGTCCCCACCAGGCTGGTGCACCTCTCCATCCATGTGTTAGGGCATGTGTTCGTGGACGTTTGTGTGCGCATGCGCCAACGGAACGCAGCGCAACCAGTGATCCGGCACAATTTCATACGTTCCCGATAGGCGGAGACGTCACATGTCCTTCTCTTGTACCACACGCAGGAGGCGGTTTGGTATCGTCACCGCCTCTTGTTGCGCTGCATGTGTCGGTGTGAGCTTGTCTCTCGCCGCATGCTGGTATTCTCTCTTGCGCGGAGTGACTCCCCCAGCACAACTATTGCGTTTTCTCCTCTTCCTGTTCCTTACTCGTTGCTGCTCGTCCTCTCATGAGGAGGCAAGGTCTGACCTCGCAGATTACATACCAATACAAAGCTCAAGGAAGAAAAAGAGGTGTTCAAGCAGAGACGGTGAACGAAGGAGAACCAAGCGAGATAGCGTTTGTGGCTCCTGCACGTGTGATTTTCTTCTCTCTTTCCTTCTTTCCTTCTCCACGTCCTACCCATCTCTGGCGCGCATGTGCCACTGAGCAGCATGCGTCAGCAAGAAGGGTTCCAGGTTTCATGGAGCTGGCAAGGGACCACCGAGCGGAGACAGCCTGCGTGGCTCCACCTCCTCCCTCACTCTGCAGGCGCCGAGGAGGAGCCGTCCCATCTCATGGGCGAAGCACAGAGCGAAGGGTCTGATGCGTCTTCTGCGGAGGGGCACGTGCATACGGTAGACATGGCCTCTCTATTGGCAACCGCAGAAACGTTGATGAACGCATCGCTAGCGCTGACTACGGAGGAGGGTGATGTCGATGGTCAGAGCTCTGTACTTGCCGCCCCTGCAGACGTCGCACCGTTCCCTGTCGATGGCGGCGCAGCTGAGGATCGGGAAAGCACGGTGGGCCCTCCCCCGGCTCCGTGGATCACACTCTGCAGCCAACAGCGCGCCATCTTGGCCATGTGTCTGTGCGCAAACGCACGCGTGGTGGAGTTCCATCTCGCACCCACTGAGTTATCGAGTGGACCCAGCACCCCTCTGCTGACGGTGGAGGGGACGGAGGCCGCGCCCGGCGTTTTCTTCCATTACGTCATGAACGATGGCGTGCAGCCCCTGCTGCCAGCGGGAACGCAGTTCCACGTGAAGCTATTTGGTCGGAGACCAAAGCACATGGTGCAGGTACGATGCCTCTGTGTCCTTCTGGGCCCATCCCCTTCTCCAGAAACGGACGACTCGCGATCCTTTGCAGAACCGACAAACGCTGCCGAAGTGGGCGCGGCGTCACATACGCCGCGGGACACCACGGTGAGGGTCGCGAACACGCCTGCAACGGGGCCGGCTGGGACGCCGTCACCTGAGTTGGCGGTGTTGCTTGGCATTCAGTCTGCGCTGCTTCACGTGAGTGCGCAGATGGGGCACCTTGAGCGTCGCGTGGAGGCCATGGATGATCGGTTGTCTGCCGTGGAAGCGCGCGTGGGCCGTCTTGAGAACGGGCAGCCATGAAGAAACGACATCTTGTACCATTCACCTTCACCTCACACACCCTTACAGCAAAAGAGAGAACAGAAACGTGCGACACAACAGCTAACCAAAAGAAAATGCAGAGAGCGTTTGTGAAACACCTTTGCCAGCTGCCAAGGTAAAGTGGGCCTCGAAGCCGACATCCAACAAGCGCAAGAGATCCCTTGAGCCCTGGCGTGTGCCTCAAAGCGACTCTCTACTTTCAATTCTGATAGTACCTTTCTTTATCCATATTCCGATCCTCCTGCTGTCACCAAGTTGTTCCGTTAGAAAGATAACCGCCTCCTTGTCGGAAGACGCATCCACCAAAAGCGGCTAGCAGGACCAAGGGAAACGAGGCAAGATAGGCGTAACGGTAGCGATGCGTGGTGCCCTTTCTCACATACGAGGCGCCGCGGTGGTGGCGACCACCGTCACCACTTCTTCCTCCGCCTCCCTATCGTCATCTTCTTGCTCCTCTGTCTGCTTCGCACCTTCCATTCACACCGACATGAGGGCGTTTCACTCTCAGCACCGCACCCCAATTGTGCCGCAGGTGAAAGTCAAGGACGAAATCACCGCGACCCCAGTGCGCGTCGGCTATCTCTTGCACCGCAACCAGGTTGTGAAGCACACGCCTCATCCCTTGGAGGTGGAGATGGGCTACCTCCTTGAACGAGAGCACCAGCGGTACAGCCGGCACGAGTCGAGTGAGTCCGCGACGCATTTCATGGCAGCACGTGGGCAGACCTTGGATCTCCTGAACCGTTCCGACCCGAACCAGATCAAAGGTAATTTCTTTGGCCTGGAGCTGTATCAGGACGCCATGCGGGTGGTGCTGCAGCGCTACAGCCCAGAGAAGCGCGTGACACCGGCAGACTTCTGGGACCCATCGAGCCTGTCCGAAGATGCGCCTCCAGTCCGACACACGCTCCACCGCAAGCTCGACGACTTCCTGTACTTGATTATCCAAGAAAGCGGATCAGGGAAGTGGACGATCCCGCAGGCGGAGCGGGCTGCTGGGGAGTCGCTTCGCATGACAGCCGACCGCGCGGTCTCCTCCCACCACGGCGATGGTGGGCTGGACTGCTATTTCTGGTCGAACGCACCGCAGGCAACGGCTTCGCTGGCAAGCGGCGACGATCGCGCGCAGCTGTTCATCTACGCTGCGACCTACCTGTCTGGCCGGCCCAACTTTGCTACGGTGCAGCCAGCGGCGAAGGACCATGCGTGGGTGACGCGGAGGGAGATGGCGGAGTACGCCATGGACTTCAAGGAGCCTGCACTGCTGGAGGCGCTGCTCGATATCACTGCGGACGGAACCTTTGAATGTGCGTAAAAGCTGTGGAGTTGGCCCAGGGGAAGTGGACGATTGCAAGCACTCACAGGAGAAATGAAAGGAAATCGTGAAAGAAAAAGACCACTGCGCCCGCATCGTCGCGTCAGGGGATTCAAGAGGCTGGTGTCCTTTTTTTTTTTTTTGTGTGTGTGTGTGCTTCTCCCTTTGACAGGTCGTGTAAGCGTGCTCCACTGTACGCTTGTTTTCTTTGACCTTGTGTCTGTACACCGCATTCTTCCTCTTGGTCGTTTTGTGGATACGGTGTTTTATCTCGCTAAGATTTTATGACGCATTGCTGCTCTTCTCACGTGTCTGTTGGTGGTGCTCCGTGGCGATACCCCGTGACGCTTCCTGAAGCTACTGGTGGCAGAGGCGCGGCATCCGGCTGTTGTGGTTGAAACGCTCTTTTTCCCTTCTCACAGTAAGAACAAAGAAAGTGATTTCTTGAGAAAAAAAATGGTGAGGGAAACGATCTGAACTACCTACCCTACGGCCTTTGCATCGAAAGGGCGACTTGTCTGACGCTGCGCGGCTGACCTGCCTCTAGGTGGAACCTCTCTTCCCTTTATTCTTGTGCATCGCTAAACAAGAAAGGTGTACAGAGAGGGAGAGGGAGAGAGAGAGAGAGTACACATTCATTGCCTCGCACTTGCCGAGCCCGGCAATGGCGTGTGTAATAGAGTCTTCTTAGAGCAAACGTATATGTCATTCTCATCTTAGCGTGGCTCGCTGTTGGGCACACAAGTGCAGATGTCAGCGTCCGTCCTGGCACGTGAATGTGCTCTAGTTGACCAATCCCCCGTCTCCGTCTTGCTGCATCGTCTTTGTTTCCGAAACATTTTTTCCTGTCCTAAGAAGAAACGAAAAGAGTGCTCATCTATCCAATATACCGTCTTTTTTTCCCTCTCTCACAGCCGCACGCTTCCCTGCCTAACCTCTTGAAACCCTTTCTCCTAACAAGCCCTTTGCTTTCTCGCTCACGTAGACTTGCCTCCTCTCCCTTTTCGTCACTGAACATCCAGAAGGAATCATGGCCAAGGAAAAGCTTCGGTTCAAGATTAACGGTCGCTCGATCGTCTACGAGGGACACCCGGAGCAGCGTCCCAAGGATCTGATGGACATCCTCGCCAAGCTCGGTGTGAAGGACGACAGCGTTGTCGGCACCTTCCGTGACAACATTGAGGACGAGTCCAATTACACGGACGAGCAGATCCAGGACATGTTCAGTGGTGCCGTTCAGGCCCGCGAGGAAAAGAAAAAAGCCAAGGCTGCTGCTGCCTCTGGGGGCTCCGAGTCCGCCCCTGCTGCCTCTGGCGATGCCGAGCAGAAGCAGAAGATCACCCTGAGCTTCCGTGGAAAGCAGTTTTCCTACGAGGGCTATCCAAGCGAGAAGCAGAAGGCTGTGGTGCAGCTCCTCTCCAAGCAGAAGGGCGTCACCCAGCAGCTGGCGGTGGCGACTTTCCGCGACAACCTGCCCGACTCCCAGGCCACCGACGACGAAATCTGGGCTCTGGTCGAGGAAAAGATCCACGCCCGCGGTGGCACGACGGCGTCCTCGCCTGCCTCTGCCAATACCTCCCACGCCACCGGCGACGACGGGCAGGCCGCCGCTGCCGCCACCACCAGCTACGACACAGGCGCGCTCGACGAGCTCCAGGGCATGTCCGCGAAGGAGCGCGATGAGCTGAACAACTTCATCAAGCAGGTGCTGGAGCAGCCTGACATGGACGTCGCCGCGCTGATCCGCGCGGAGCCGCGCCCCATGCCGGCCAAAGACGACGATGCCGAACTGCTTGCGCAGACGCAGACGCGCACGGCGGGCAAGATCCCTGTGTACCTGCAGGAGAAGGATACCAACGTGAAGAAGCTCGTCCACGCAACGCCGCAGATGACGTTTGAGGAGTTCGACGGCATCGTCGAGCGCAAGTTCGGCCGCAAGATGGCCATGTCCTTCTACGAGGGCGACGACATCATTGAGCTGGACGACGACGATCTGCTCGCCATGTTCCTTGAGATGAACCTGCAGAGCGGTAACAAGAAGCTCACGCTGATTTGCTCGAACCCGTCGGACCGTGCCCGCCCTGTGGTGGACACCCTCACCGAGGCGGACAACACGGGCAACGTCCAGGTGAACACGACCAAGGCCAAGGCCTTCTCCAATGGCGAGCTCAGCGTGAAGGAGGTCCGCACGTACGCGGGGCACTCTCTTGCTGTCTACTGCTGCGCCTTCTCGCCCAAGGGCGACCAATTCGTCACCGCCAGCCGTGACCGTAGCGTGCGTTTGTGGAACGTCCGTACCGGTAGCTGCACCGTCATGAAGGGCGGCCACAATGGCTTCGTTCTCTCCTGCGACTTCTCGCCCAAGGGGAACCGCGTGGCGTCCTCCTCGGACGACCGCACCATCAAGGTGTGGAACGCGACGACATGCGCCAAGGTTTACACCCTCAAGGGGCACGAGGACAAGGTCTACTGCGTGCAGTACAGCCCCGACGGCAAGTACCTTGTCTCGGGCAGCTGCGACCACACGGTGCGCGTGTGGGATGCGGAGTCTGGCTCCAAGGTGACCACCCTCAAGGGCCACACCCTCGCCGTCTTCTCCTGCTGCTTTAGCCGTAGCGACCGCGGGAAGTACGTGGCCTCTGGCAGTGATGACCGCCTCATCAAGATTTGGGACTGGGAGGCCGGGAAGGAAATGCGTTCCTTGGTCGGTCACATTGGCACTGTGTGGTCCGTGCAGTACTCGCACAACGACGCCTACATTGTCTCCGCCTCCATGGACCACGAGCTGAAGCTGTGGGACTCTTCCACGGGCGCCTGCGTGCGCACCATGACGGGCCACAAGTCCCCCATCCACCACGCTGTCTTCTCCGACAATGACAAGTACATCTTCTCGTGCGCGCGTGACTGGACCGTCATGGCGTGGCGCACAGGGACCGGTGAGCACGTGGAGACGGTCACGGGTCACCTCAGCACGGTGTACCATGTGGATGTGCAAGGCACAAAGATGCTGACAAGCTCTCTGGATGACACACTCAAGCTTTGGGAGGTGAAGGAAACTGGTGCGGCATAGGAAACAAACAAAAAATAAAAGCAACCGTTGAGGGTTTCCTGTTTCCTTCCTCGACTTGCGTTGCTCGATTATCAGCTTCTAGATTTTAAAAAAACTTGTGCTTTGCTGCTTGCCGTTTATCTCACTTGTTCCCCTTTGTTGTTTTTTTCTCCCCCAGGAGCGCCGTCTCGCTCACAAGCCCCCTTCCCCATTTCCTCTTTTGCCTGAAGTGCGTCGTTTCGTTTGTGGATAACGGCTTATGTGTTGTATCGCGCGTTTTAACTTTGGGTCCGCACACAGTTTTTTTTTTTTTTTTGCCTTTTATTCGTTCTTGATCTCGTCACACTTATATGCCTTCTTCGTGCCTTAAGGGCTCTTTTTTTTCTTCTTTCCAGTCTTCTTGTTCTCTTTCTTTTTCCTTCAAATCCGATATTGGCCGTTTCACTGTTCCGCGTTATCTGTGGCCCTTTTCATTCTCAGCTTTGCCGTGTACCGCTTTTCTGTTCTTTTAACTTTTTTTTTTTGTCTTGTGTCAAGCACACCGCTTTGAAAACCAAACCTCTTCAGAAACCAGTCTTCTTGCCCCATCTTCCTGGAGTGCTAGTCGCGAGGATGGGAAAGCAGGAGGCCGCAGGCATACGGTTAGGAAGCGAAAACGGAAATGAACGGAACGATTTACCATCGAGTGACGCTGGGAAAGTTCAGCATATAGAGGCGTTTGAAGCCATTCTTTTTCTTTTTTGCTGCTGTGGGGGCAACATATGGAGAGGATCCCTGCTCCTCGTGTCGAACTCGTAGAGATCTTTTCTTGTCTTTTTGAGCTCTGCCGTCTTTTGTCCAGATAATTTCACATACCTCTTCCCCCTCCCGCTCTCTCTCTCTCCCTCCTCGTTTGTCTTCCGTTCCCTTCCGCCGCTGCGCTGCAGCTTCCAGGCATGGCTGTTTTACTGCCCGTATACGTCGTTGTCGTCGGTTCGCGTGTTGTGCGCTGGGGCTAAGCAACAACGGCAACGATGGCTCCAGTTTTTCTTTCCTACTTCTTTTGCTGGTATCCTCCCTTTGTTCTGCTTCTCTCTCTCTCTCTTTCTCTCTGAAGAGAGTGAGCCATGGCAGAGCAGAGGGACAGTTTCCGTGCTTCACCCATTCCCTAGTGCTTTTGTTTGTTTGTTTGCCCTCTGGCTCTGGTGTCCTTTAGCTCAACGACTCGTGCTCCTCGTTTCAGCCCGTAGTTTGTGTTCTCGTCTCTGCGCGTGAGTTGGTGTGCGTGTCACCTGAACTTGTACTTTTGCTTGTTCTCACTCCCTTTCCTTCTGTCGTAACGTGTATTCACGTTTATCTTTCCTCAAGACGCTGAAAGAGACACTGGGAAGGTGTATCGCCCACTCACAGGAATATTCTCTCTCGTCATTTTCGTATTTTCCCGTTCTCTTCTCATTTCTGCCATTTCATCTTCCTGCCTTTCTCTCCCCCGTATTTCACTCGGTTTCTTTTTCGTTGCCCAGCATCAGGCTTTGTTTTCTCCTCCCCTTGCTCCTCGTTGTACTTCTGTCTTGTTTCCCGTAAAGAGAAAGAGAAGAAACTGCCTGTTCGCTTCTTTGTAACGCGTGCTGACGCGGTGCCTCGCTCACCTTCGCCTCGTTTTTTTTTTGTTCCTCGTTTTGCAGTGAAGTATCGCTATTTCTGTTAACTCCCTCTTGTCCGTTGCTGCTGTTCTTGATCTGTGGTGTGTGTGTGCGTGTTTCCCTTTCCCCTGTAACACCTGGCCGCGCATGCGCTGCAACAATTTCATCTCATCCAAGTCGAAACAACAATCAAAGAAAAAAAGGAAGTAAATGAAATTGGGAATGTGTGCCAGGAACAGACGCACGGAGCAGCGACCTAACCCGAGAAGCGACCAACAAGTTGCGCAGGCGAACGGCATGGAACCTCTGTTCGAAAGCACGTTACCCTCGCAGCTGAGCAAAACCACTTCCTTGTCGCGTCATTGTCACCTCACTGCTTCCTTTCGCGTAGTCGGATTCTCCTCGGATTCAAGCGGCGATGACTTGTTCCTGTGAGGCGCGTTTGTCTTCGCGAAGTGCCCTTGACGCACGGCTTCCCTTTGGCGGCTGCGAAGGGCGAAAACACTGCCTGCTGGCGGCTGTCGGAAAATGCGAGTCTCTCAGATAACTTTGCTCACCGCGAAACTGCGATCCTTGGAAAAAAACGAAAACCACTGCTCTCTCCCTCGTTTTTCCCTTTCCCAAGCTTGGCGCTCGTTTTGGTCGTAGGTAGGCCTCGGGGTTTTTCTGCGCGGCGCTTTGTCGGTGGTGGGCTTCGCTTGCCTGCCCTTGGTGCGGCGCGGATGGGTGGGTGGGCCCTCTAGCTGCCGGGTGCCCCTCCGCGGAGGGGGGAGGGGGGGGGGGGGGAGGGGCATTCCCTTCGGCCCAAAGGGGATGCCCACCCTCGCAAACCCGAACAGGGCCCCCCGCCCCACGCCCCCGCGCAGGCACGACCCCGCACCGCTACCAACCGTTACCCATAGGGGTGCCCTTGTGGGCGGGCCATCCCCGTTTGCTGGAGAGCGTTCGGGCGCGGACAGTTTGGCACAACCCCTGGCACGGGTCGAATCGCAAGAGCGGCGTCGCGGCACCACGGCAGCGTGGAAAGAAAATGTGACAAGTCCAACGAGGGCTAGTAGTTTCAGCAAGAGCATTTTTTTTTAAAATAACAGGATTCTCAGCGAAACTGAGGCGACGAGCTCTGGCGCGAAACGGCATTACTCCACTGCGGAACAGTCACAGCGATACAGGCAAAGAGAGAAACAAATAATATTTGGTGCTTCCGATGCGCTTGATGACGCCTTCCATTGTATTTGCGGGTGTCTCTCTTTTCTCCTTATCATCTATCTTCACTACTTTCTCGTGTTTATCTTACATTCGCACCACGCCAACAAAACAAATCACAACCAAATTTGTAATAACGACAGAACTTAAATTACTCTTAATTTAAAGCTGACCGTTAATACTTCCCTTGTTTCTTTACCGACATCAACAAAGAATATTTTTGTCTTCCCGCGCGCTACTGCATAAAGCAATTTGCCTGCAAAAATGGCCGACTCCACCAAGACCACCGTCCGCGTGACATACATTTGGCTCTCTGGTAAGGACGCCCATCATGACATTCGCAGCAAGGATCGTACCATGTACCTCAGCGAGGAGGACGTGAAGAAGCACCCGAAGGAGTTGTGTGCGGAAGGCGTATTCCCGGTGTGGAATTTTGACGGCTCTTCCACGAATCAGGCCAAGGGTATCGATACCGAGGTTCTCCTTAAGCCAGTCAACGCCTACCCATGCCACCTTCCTCGCCCTTCTAGCACCATTCCCTGGATTCTCGTTCTGGCGGAATGCTACTTCGCAAACGGCGAGCCAACCCCTGACAACTCTCGTGCTCTTGCTCGCCAGACATTTGAGCAACTGCCCGATGAGCACCCGTGGTTTGGCCTGGAGCAGGAATTTTTCCTGATTGATTGCAAGACTGGTAGGCCGTACGGTTGGCCGTCTCAGGGATTTCCGGCGCCTCAGGGACCTTTCTACTGTGGCACGGGCTCCGCTGTGGCATGGGGTCGTAAGTACGTGGACCAGCACTACGAGATTTGCCTCCAGATGGGTCTGAACATTTCGGGCACCAACGCCGAGGTCACTCCTGGTCAGTGGGAGTTCCAGGTTGGACCGTGCGAGGGCCTTGAAATGGGTGATCAGCTGACGGTTGCTCGTTGGGTTCTCCTCCGCATTTTGGAGGAGCATAACCTCGACGTGGATTACCGTGCCAAGCCCATTGAGGGCGACTGGAACGGCAGCGGTCTCCACAGCAACTTCTCCACAACCTCGACGCGCGCGGAGAACGGCATTGATGCGATCAACCAGTACATTGATAGGCTGAAGAAGACGGTTAGCAAGGACATTGTGTTTTACGGTCCAGAGAATAACCTCCGTCTCACAGGCAAGCACGAAACCTCCAAGGCCACCGAGTTTTCTTCTGGTGTTGGCACTCGTGGTACTTCTATCCGCATTCCTAACTCGGTCGCCAGCGAGCGCCGTGGGTACATGGAAGATCGCCGTCCCGCTGGTGATGCCGATCCGTACCTCGTCACTTCCCGTCTGTTCGCCTCCTGTGTCGGCATTGAAACACCATCGCTGGATCTCGCGTCCCCTACCCACGAGAAGGAATGGATGAGGCGGGCGTTTGCCTGAGGAAACGGTATTCTGTTTTCCTCTTGGTAATGCGTTTTCCTCTGCTTCTTTTCTGCATTTTCTCAAGAGAGGCGATTACTGCGGCCACTGGTAACTTCTGTGCTCGATTGAGTTTCACCCGCAGAATGCGCTAACGACGATAACAATAAAATTTCTGTGGATCTCTGTCTTTTATAAATAAGAGTCTCGTCGTTTTACCAGGCGGTCTATCCCTTTTCACGTGAGAGGTGGAAATTAGGAAGGGGAGGTACTTCAGGTGCACCACTACCCAATCGTTTACGTGCTCTTGGAGATCCTTCCCGCTGCGGTGTGCAGTCCTTCTTCTTTTCCACTTACACGAAGTTCTGCCAAGAATCTCAAAACTCAATTCGGTCGACGATACGCCAATTATAGAAGAGAAAATTTTCCGCCCTTGCTAAAATACGAGACTGTTTGTATCAAGTAATGGATGAGATAACCGAACAACAAAAGCAACTGGAAAATCACCGTCACGTCCCCATAGCGGAAGAACAAAGATCGGTTAAACATCATCAAGAACGCCACTTCGTTTCCGGTGTAGTTAGAATTCGCTCGTGATTTTCTTCTCTTTTCTCTTTCTTTCACTCCATAAAGTTTTAAATGTTGACCTTAAAAAAAAAAAAACCACCTTGTTCCTTTCTTTGTGTCCCCCCATCATAAAGGTTCGGTATTAATTTTCTAACATCTGTGACTGGGTAATCCTCGCCAGAAATCGTTCTGTCATCTTTTTATTTCCCTCTCCTCTGCAGTGGAGGACATCAGCTGGCAGAGAAGCTACATTGTGTAGTTACAGATCCTTTTTCTTTTAACGTCAAGTGATGTGTCTTGACCGTTTCCCTGCTGTCTGGACGCACACCCGTGATTTTATAGAAAAGGGATCACGTAAATCCTGTCACTGATTATTTTACTGTCTAGGCGAAAGAAACCAAGCGAGGTGTATTTATGCAGAATGCATCTATTGATCACGATGATATGGAAGGGACGCACTGTTGAACTCGGAGGATTTCGCTTTCGAGTGTGTCAGTTTCATTCGGTGTGAGGGCTCTCTGGCGAGCGCCACGAAGAGGATGGAGGAATATTCTCTCACCAACGACTAAGCCCTTTGACGAATGTGCCCAGATTGGTGAGGAGCGGAGTGTTGTTCGAAGACACACGAACGCGCACACGCACACAAAGAGCAAATGAACGGTGTTCAAAATCGTTGGAGGGGACTGCCGTAAACATCACTCTTCTACTCTCCACACTTTTTCTTTTCTGACGTTTGGTGCACACCAAATCCGGAAGCAGAACTGTAGGAAAACGCGTTATAGTTAAACTGCTGCACCTCCACCGATGCCTCTCATTTGCGCAGAAAGCAATCGTTTACTGTGTGGACGAAAGGATCGCGAATCGACTTGTGTAACGGCGAAGCTACCCACCATAGCGCAAAAAATCCTCACTGTCTCCAGTGATAGGTAAGGTAAAACAGACTCTGGCGTGCTTCTGACTGGAAAGATTGACGGCGTCAGATGAACAGGGACACAATCATTTATCGATGATCACTGTTAGGGCGAAGGCGAAGAGATGGAGAGCGAACAATCCTGGGAGAAGTGCTGTTTTCCCCAATTTTTGTCCAGACGCTCACTTGTCGAAGCTTCACGTGTGCGTTTCAGGTCTGGGCACCTCTACGATCGTAGACTGATGCACCAACTGAGCTGTGGTATCGGTCTGTCTCCATGACTGACTTCCGACTCTGTTTTTCTGGGGGAGAGGGAGACCACACTGGCTCCCTCACAATCGTGATCGACGGCTGGATGACCCTCAAATTGGTTTTGTACAGATAATCTATCTCGCCCACAAGCGTTTGTAAACCAGACGTACAACCGCAGAGAAGATATGTCCGCGAGGTCTATTTTCTTCTTCTTTGCTTAGCTGTTGCTTGTAGCGCGTCCTTCTGCTGTGCATGGCTGTCGTGTTTTTTTTTCTCTCAAAAATGCAACACTTCCCACGAGAACCGGAAACTTCGAGGTGGCCAGCAATTGGTACTTCTCATCTCGCACCTCTTGCGAAACGATGTATGTATGTCAATACATGGAGAGGTGTAGTTCATTACTTTGTTGTTCGCATCTCTCTTCCCTTTCTTCATTTCCTACCTAGAAAGCTTGCCAGGAGTAAGAGGGATTGAACACACCATTGGGAGTTACCGAGAGTGGCAAGAACGACGTTATTTCAAAACGAAGGAGGCAATTTTCCCTCCTTTTTCGGCATTTATCACCTTTTCGTTCTTCGCTACCTGCGCGGGGATTTTCTTAAGCAGAAGCTCTCGCGCTCCAACACCTCTAGCTTCATCCTTTCTCCTTCTTTTGATGGAATCTACATTCGAGGCACCAACATCCGTCTTCGGCGACGACAGTGTGAGTGTTGTCTCAAAATCAAAGAAGAAGAAATCCAACAAGAAGAAAAAGCTGTACGACCAGTATTTGGCAGACTCTGGCAGCGATGAGTCCCATGTGAGTTTCCTTGACGAACCTGAATCAGGGTTTGAATGCGAAGAATACACTGTTGGTATGGACATCAACGTTCTCATTCACCAAACCGTTCAAAACATCATCCAAAGTGTTTGTCTGGAGGACGAGGAAGGGATCTCGGGGTTTGGCGACCATGAATTAATTTGTTTCGCCGCTGCCGTCAAGCACAACAGCTCCATTGTCTCACTGCAGATTCATTATCTGGACGTGTCTGACGTATCCTTGGTCCCGCTGTGCCGTGCCCTTGAGAAACACCCCAACTTGAGGGCGTTAGACCTTTCCGGCACTCGAGGAGGGGGAGCAACAAGCAGGGCTTTGAAGGAGCTGGTCTGCACCAATTCCTCCATTATCTTTGCCCGCGTGGATGACACGATTGTCACGGCTAAAGACGCCGAGGTGGTGGAGGAGGCGATGCGGTACAACGCGCTCGCTTGCCCAGATCCGTCTAATAACCCATTCGATCTTGGCCTGCTCCGAAAGATCAGCTCCATGGGCGAGAAGGAGTACAAATTTACGGAAGGACTTCAACCACGTGCGTGGCTCGTCAACAACGGCGAAGGGTTCGTCGTAAAGGAGAGGGAGGAGCCGCACCAGAAGGAGGACAAAAGGAAGCAGAAAAAAGTCGGATTCCGTGTGAATGAATCGTCCAAGTTTGGTGGCGAGGTCTGTGCCCAATTCGTTCAGGGAAAGTGTTCGTATGGGTCTCGTTGCAAGTACGTTCATCCCGAGCGAACATCAGCACTGAGGAACTCGGCGTCACTTCACCAACACGACGTGGGTGACTCGGTGTCCGTCGGTTTCTCCGCGGCGACTTCGAACGCAAGCGGTAAGACGCGACTGCAGAGCCGCCTCCGGCCGAGCCACTTTTCCATGAGCACGCTTGAGCGCAAAAAGGTAACACCACCAGCGGACGATACTATCCCTCTCGACGGAGACGATCACGGTGCACCTGCACCATCAGGGGTCAACTGGCCCATGGTTGCGTCTCTTTGGACGCTAAGTTTTACGTTATTAGGCTGCTGTGCTGCGCTGGCTTTGACCGCGTAGTGATCAAACCGCATAGCAAAACCGAAAAGAATAATAATTGCAATCATGAAACAATAGTGGGTAGCGGCAAAACCCAGAATGTTCACCCAAAGCCTGTTTGGGTCTGTGGGTGGGACAGGACAACCTGGCAAGGTGCATGGATACGCGACGCTTTGTGGCGCGCGCGGTATCGCTTGCTTTTTGAGGTGTGGCTGTACATCTTCCTCTCGTGCACAGGGCAATTTGAAGACACCCTCGATCCTTTTAACTTGCCTAATTTCTATTTGGTTTCTTTTTTCAAGTGCAAATTTTGACTCTTGAGGTCCGCAAGCTCCGTACAGGCACACATAGACACACGTACACATACACAAAGTGTTCTCTGTAAAGCTAACTCTTTCCCTCCTGTCTTTACAGCTGAACGCTATCCACACCACTAAATAAGCTTTACTTATCGACAAACGACCTATCCACAGGCAATGACGTGGTCGTCCGCTTCTTCTACATCCCAGGGCCAGCATACCCAGCAGACACATTGTAACGCACCTTCTCCGACATGAGCAGAGGGATCAGGGTAAAGGAAACAAGAAGCTTCACGCTTCCGAAACCCTCACAGACTCACTGCCCACTGCTGAGCATCCCTACATGCGGAGGGACAAGGACTGAGACGATGGGAGGTACAATCTTGCCATAGGATGACTGGGTTTATGCGAGCTCATACCGGAATGACATGACGTACCTACGCGGTATGAACACGTGGTGAATTTCCTCCCCGTTCCCTCCCCCTTCCCTGTAGGATAGTGACACACAGGTACACACACCGCAATAGAGCTTGGCCGTTAGGCTCGCCAGCAGTTGACCGACCGTAGTCAAAGCCATGACACTTCCTCCGTCGAGTTTTGTGGCAAGAAAGCTATGGGACATTACGTCATGCAGTCCACTGGAAGGATACGCGCATGTTCGGGCAGTAACGGAAGGACCAGGGCAGACGCAACCCGAGACGACGACGCGCGGAATGGCGACAGAGTCAGAGGCGGCGCGACTCATATCACCCTCGTTTGCGGGTATGGTCAAGGAGTTTCTTCCCATGCCGACGCCTAGCGCCTCACCTGCCGTAGCCAGCTTCGGGGGATTGTGGTTCTGGGAGACGTACCGGCACGGGTTGGCTGGGGAGCAGGTTGTGGTGGACCTCAGCGGAACCTGTGTTAATCTGGCCGAGGACAACCTTGACGCCCAGCGCGCGTGCCGAAAACGCTGCCTTGAGCTGGCCCCTGCGGGTGTCTCTGTGAACACGCACCCCGCAGCCGCTGCCCTTGTTCACACCGCGAGCAAGCTCGAAGTCCTCTTGGCGGTGGCCATGTCTGTCGCACTTCATGTGACGCAACAGCCCTTGCTGGAGGACGGCGAGGGCCCACAGGCACTCCTGCTCTGCGCCACCAAGGACGAATGCGACGAGATGGCTTTTCTCCTCGAGAGGCTGGCCTGTGAACTTCATTTGGTGGTGCACAATTTATTCGCTCCGCCCCCATCCATACCCGGAAATCGACGGGCTGAGGTTGTGGTAGCAACGCCGCCACTGTGGGAAAGCGTCGCGGCACTGCCTCCGCCCGACCAACGTGACTCCGTCGATAAGATCACGTTGGAGCACCTTCTCTGTCACGTCACGGGTGAAGCGGTGCCGCCAACGTACGCCAGAACACGGTGGCGGCCGTATAGCACCAGTCGTCTGTCGCAGGTGGTGCTATGGGACCTGGAGCGGCAGCTCTCCGCTGGTTTTGGTCCCGCCTTGCTCAGGTGGGTGCGCCGTGTTGGACCGCAGGGTGCGCTGCCACCCCCGTGGCAGATGTACGTTGTGTGCGACGGCAGCGGCGAGGTCGACATCACGGACGGTGCAGCCCCCCTACGTGACGCCTTCCTCACAAAAGTGACGGCTGCTGGAGCGCGGTGCGGGTACGGGACATGTCGGGTGGGATTCACGGCACTGCCTTGCGTACGGAAGCGCGGGCGAGAAGGGGAGAACGCTGAGGAAGACCCCACGCAACGGCAGATGGGTGCACCGCTACCCCTCCAGAGCGGTCTGCTTGTGCGACACGCTCTTTCCTTGGCACGCTTTCTGGCGGACCCCAGCACGCTCGCCGACCTCGAAGCCGGATTGCTCACGCGATGCGCTGCGTTTTGGACCCAGTTCGATGGGAAACCTTTACCACCAGACCCTGCGGTGCTGCGAAGTGTCCTTGACGTTCGCCTCGCTTTTCTTGCCACTCCTAGCGAAGCACGCGATCCCACCCGTGCTCCGGGGACGACGCTGCGAGAGTTGGCTTTACTGGTGCGCGGGACGCCGGCCACCGAGGCAGGGATGCGCTCCCGCTTGCTGCTGCTGCTGCGCCACCTGGAGGAGCGCCTGACGGGCACCGTCTTTGACGGGAGCGTGATGGCGTGTTGCCTGCTGGACCAAAGTCACCCTGAGCACGGCAGCCCAGCCGCGTCCGTGCATGAGTCCTGCCACAACCACCCTTTTCTCACACCCCAGCTTGTTGCCGATGCTCAGCCTGTGGTGGTGTTGTTGCCCTCTGTGGGGGCAGATGCTGCGAGGGAGGCAGCGGCAGCACTGACCCGCAGCGAGGCCCGCTGGAAGGCTGTCGAGCTTGCGGGCGTGGCCAGCGTTCCCCAGACGTCCGGTCATGACGACATCACCCCTACCGCCTTTCCTGCCAACGGTGCGCTGGAGGAAGAGGAAGCCCCGCGAGGTGCGTTTACAGTCCTTGCGCTGCGCGACGTAGGCGCCACCGTGGCGGACCTGTGCGCTCGTGAGGATGGCACCACAGTGGCAGGCCAGGTCTCCACATCTCCGTCAAGCCACTCCCGCAAGGCCTTCGTTCAGTACGTGCTGGAGGAGTGCTGTCAGTATGGCAAGGTCCTCTCCTACTTTTGTTACGAAGGGGCTACGACGGCACCCACCGCAGCGGGGGAGGGAGGGGCCGCGGAAACGGATACCACTGTGTTGCCCAGCGGCCGTTCCTCACGCTCGTCGTCCGCGTGCTCTACATCCTCCTCGTCGTGTTCCGACAACGTTAGACCAACGGACGATTCCCCAGCTTCGAGCCAGGCTCCAGGTAAACCCCAGACCCGTTCTGCCTTCCATGCTGCCACCATCTTCGTTGAATTCGCAACGTCCACATCGGCGCGGGAGGCCGCCCGCATGTTCGCACGTCGGTTCGCCAGCACCACGCGAGAGGGGAACTCCACAGTCCCCCACACGCAACTCGTGCGCAACGAACTTTACTACGCGGGGGTCGCGCAGGAGTCACGGGCGACGATCTTGCGAAATAGCACGTCCGGTGAGAATCACGACTGCATTGCCGATGACGACGATGACGACGATTTTATGCTTGACATTTCGTACTTGGCCGAGTAGCACGGCCACCCGCGCCGCCCACCATGCAGTGAGATCGGGGAGAAGGCGTGGAGAGAAAGGGGAGATGCTCCTTTATTCCATCGACCTGTCCCCTCCCATTACCTCTGGGCAACGTATTCGACCGCTTCGTCGTGCCTCTTGCTCTCTCGACGCAACGGCACCGTGCAGACGCCAACCTCTACTCCTCTCACCCCCACCGACCGCAAGTAAGACTGCGAAACAGAAAGAAACCGCCTTTGTTATGCTAGCCTCCGGACATGCAACATGTTTCGGAGTTGAGGCACCCCTCCTCTATCAGAGACCTTACATTCACCCTTTCCGTGATCAGTGACAACACCGTAAGCCACGCAAGAACACGCGACCTCCTCCGGTGCTCACACTACAGAGAAAGTCACGTCCCTGAAATGACGAGAGAAACCTGGCCCCGCATCACAGCGAATGTGCCCCTTTACTCCACTTTTCCTGTTACTCTCTCCCCGACCACGCTACACCTCCACAGTATCCGAGCGACCCCCTTCCTCTCCACAACCCACGCCCCAGTCTCCTCCGACGATGTCCCGCGTATGTGCATCCTTCACCTCACTCCATTCCACCCCTCCTCCCTTCCTCGCCGTCCCCTCTTCCTCACGTCACACGCAGTCTTCAAGCCCTCCCCTCTTACATCACCAGCACCATCAGGCTTTCGCTTCCTTCTCTCCTCTCTTCTCTCCCTTCGTTCCCGCTTTATTCCTTTCTCTTCCTCTTATTTCTTTCAAGGGCTAAGCTTGCAGCGATGGCTCCTCTCTTTTTTGTTTCTCCCCCTCGCCCGTGTGCCGCCCGTGCTGGGCACAGCACCCGCAGCGTCACCCCTCGCGTCGCACTGGCTGCGAAGGTGGTGGTTGCTGTGGGCCTGCTGTGCGCCGCTGGCCAGGCGTCCGCGGCGAACCCCATGCTGTCGCGCACGTTCCGCCCTGTCGTGGAGGACGTGGTTGCCGCGTTCGCCGCGCCGTTTCCGGCTGTGGTGGGCGGCGCCGCGTACGTGAGCGGTGGCAGCCCCTCGGCCACTGGCGTATGTGCCCGCGCCAACGGCACGGCGACGACGCTCCCGCTGACGTACGCGCTGGCTGCGCAGCTGTACGGCTCGCTTGGCAACGCAAGCCTTGACCCGCTGCACGGTTGCTACGTGGACGGTGCGTCGCGGGAGTGCGCTGCGTGGGTGGCGTCGACGGCACCGGAGTGCGGTGGGCGTGTGGCGGACGCCCTCG
>JASAOC010001944.1:0-36239 GCA_030849835.1 Herpetomonas samuelpessoai
TCCGCAAAGCGCGCAATCAGAGTAATGGATGAGATGGTCTGCCTTTTCTCTTTTGATTTGGCCGTAGTCGTTGCGCGCTCACGTAGAGAATGACGAACTTGTGTACTGCGCGTTAGAGTGTCAATGACAAAGAAACTAGCCACGAAGGCGAAGGTGATGGGAAGAAGATCGAGAGGGGGGATGGGAGTAGCTTGTCAGACGGCAGAGGAAACTGCCACCAACGAGAAAGCAAGCGAGGAGAAGGGGGAAAAGGATTTAGGTGCCGCCCGCATCAAGGCATTCAACTCCATGGATCACTCGCACTAACCAGCAGCGTATAGAAGCATAAAGCACGTGCTGGCAGAAGAGGAAAGGCAAAATTGTGCAGAGCGTGTGGAGATAAAGCTGCTTCCATGGATCCACACTGGTCATTCGATAACGCACACCAAAGCACCGGAGTTTCGGCACAGGCAGACAGTGTTAGCCCATGAGAGAAGAGGAGAAAAAGAAGTCAGAGAGCGAGAGAGCGAGAGAGGCACGCCAATCCGCTGTACGAGCTATGGTGCGCTCCACGAGGTACCATGGATCGCACGTCTTAGGTCCCGAAGTACAACAGGCCGTCGAAAGTACACTCCTAGCTCACTGTCGTGACCTACGTACCCTCTATCCCTTCCTTCCTTCCACGTTTTCTCTCTTTCTTTTTTTTTCTTTTTTTGCTTTGCTGTGTTGGCATGAACGACAAAGAATAGTAGTTGTTTACATCAGGAGTCATCGCTTGATTCGGTCCACAAATAGTACACGGGAAAATAAAGGAAAGGATGACGGAATGTCACGAGTGATTGTGTGCAAAGGGATTCCACAGATGGGTACAGAAATGGATCGGTCAAGAAAAAAAAGAAAAGTGTAGGAGGGAACAATGATGCCCACATGAGAGTCTGTTACATCGTGTGTGCCCATGCAAAGGTTTGGTGTTTTGCTGGGTTTCGAAAGACAAAGAGTTTTTTCGTTTTTGCGTGTGTGTGTCTGTTGTTGCATCTGATACCCCCAACAATGCACGTTACGCGTCTCTGTGTATGTGAGAATGAGGGACTCTTTCGCTTCTCCAGCGCACACACACACACGCACACACACACACACACACACACCATGCCTCCACTCCCTCAATGAGTGCTCGCCACCCTGTGCAGCTGACGGAGCTGCGCCTGCGCGGACTCATCATCGCGGAGGGCGGAGGGAAGCGTCACGGAGACCGGCTGCAGGGTCTGCCGGGCCGATACCTGCGGCAGCCAGCGGCGTGGGTTGGGTCCGGCACCCGCCGCAGCGGCCGCGGGGGAGCCCTCGGCCGCCCCTGCCGCGTGCGTTTTGGTGCGTTGCTCCTCCTCCGCCTCCAGGCGCTGCCGCTCTCGCGCTGCCCGTTCACGGTCCCGTCGGCGCTGCGCCAGGTGCGCTTGCAGGCGCTCCCGCGCTGGGATGTGCGCCTCCACCGCGTTCGTGGCCGGTGTCCCTGCACCCGTGCGAGCAGAGGCACCCTTGCTGGTGGCAAGCTCCGCGTGGTCGTCGTCGCTGTGAAGGGTCTCCGCAGAGTCGAAGCGGCCGCCTCGTGACCCATAGCGCGCGGCAACCGTCTCCGTGGGGAGAACGGCAAGGGTGAGGTCGAGGCCCCACGGTGCGCTGTCACACCCTTCCGTGGTCTCAGCAGCACCACCCGCAGCAGCCCCTGCCCGTCGCGCACTCTGCGCCGTCTGCATCTTGGCGTCAATAACGGACCGCAAGGTCGCCATATCACGACGCGCCAGGAGAGGGGATAGACCCGTCGCGGACACATCCACAGCACCGTCGGCGGAAGCACCGTCGCGGGGGTGCGCGGCGTCGTGCAAGGGAGCAGGCCGCGCTCCTGCAGCGAAGGCTGTGGCCTCACGCGTGGCGGCCACCACGGCAGCGTCTCCCGAGCGTTTCAGCCAAACCTGCTTCACGCCATCGGCAAAGGCTCCAGCGCTGTAACCAGACGGCTGCAGGCGATCCAGGCTTTTCGCCATGTGGGCTAGCATGAGCTGGTCGACACGCTCCTCCACAATCGCGCTCGAGAGCCCTGCGAGTTCGTGCTCGAGTAAGGTGAGTGTCGGGTCTGGCGTTGGTGCCGCGTTCTTCTCGTGTTGGGACGCAGGCCGCGGTGCCGAGAAGGAGGACGGCGCGGGCGGGGCGGGCGGGGGGAGCAGGCCGCGCGTTGGCTTGTGGCTGTTGAACGTCGTGAAGGTCTGCACGGCAGCCCCCATGGGGGACAAGGAGAGCCGGTGCTCACTCATAGCGGCGCTGGTGCTGCCGCCCATGCGTGCGGAGCTGGAGGCACCCAGCTGGGCGGACACCCGGTCCGCAGGCGGGTGCAGGGGCAGCGAGCGAGCAAAGGAAGTACCCTTGTCATCGAAGGAAAGGCTGACGCGTGGCGTCGCGCCGTCCACCTCCGTGGCCCCTTCACGCGCCGCGCGCTCCGCGAAATCGGCGAAACTCGCCCGGAAACGGCTCACCGCGGCGCTCGCGGCGGCGCCGCTGCGGCTGGTGGCGCTCACGGGCCGGCCGTCATCCTCGTTGACGGAAGATACGTTGCGCAAGCTGCCGCCCAGCAAAGGCGAGGTGCCGTTTGTGTGGCGGAACCGCAGGGGTGGCGGTGCGGGTACGCTGACAAGGGACGTGGGCGTGGCATGGGCCCGCGTGGGTGAGGGTGTGGGGTCCCGGACGCCCGCGTCGGGGCTTGTTACACGGGATGTTGGCAATCCAGAGTTCGGCGACACCACGGCGGCAGACGCGCTCGTCCGCGCAGAGGTATTGGTGCGTGGGGTGGAGGCTCGCTGAGCTGCCCCAGGACCCTTTGCCGTCGCCGCACGAGGCGAGAAGACAGGAGCAGCCAGGCTAGTGCGGCTGTCCGCTGGAGTCCCGTTCTGCTCGATGGCGCAGCCCCCGCCGCCGCCACCGCTGATGTGATGGGGCACACCAGTCATGAAGAAGGACTCCGTTGGTGTCGTGGATGCCTGAGCCGCGCCAGCGTAGTGGGTGGTGGATGTCACTTCCGAACGCTCCACGCCCGCATCACTCTCAGAGGCGTCCGTCTCGGCAGCGGCAAGTTGTTGGTTGAGGGTAGGGTCAAACGCCGTTTTGGCGGGCAAGACATTCGGTTCGCCGCCCGCCTCGTAGTCCGGCACCGGGCTCGCCGGGTGCAACACCCCAATCTTACGCAGCCACGGCACCGGGTAGGTGCGGACAAGAGGGTTCCGGCTGTACTTCTGGGCCTTCCACGCGCGCTGGGGACCAAGGCTGTTCCCCAACCGCGTGATCGTCTCGTCGCCGCGTCCCTCCGTGAGTGTGACGGCCAAGAAAGGGCGTCCGTTGTTGACGCTTGTGGTATGCCCCAGTGCCACGCGGCTGCTGGGCGGGCGGTGGTGAGGCATCAACGCGAGAGCTGTCTTGGCAAAGCGCTTCCGCGCGTCCACGGGGTCTCCGATGTCATGCTGTGTGCCGTCCTTCTCCACCGCGGCCCATTCCGAGTCCTCGACGTCAGTTGGGTTGTCCGTACCATGGGTTGCCTCCAGCTGGTTCATGCGCGAGAATTGCTCCGAGGTGAGCTGCCGATGCATGAGCTTGCGCCGCAAGGCGCGCTCCTCCATCGTGACCACCCGCACCCGCTTGGTCTCCGAACCAGTTCCCAGTGCCGCGGCCGTCGTAGCTGGTGGGTTCTGGCCCTGTTTGGGGAGGCGGCCCTTCTTGATTTGATCAAAGCTCCCATTCGCGGGAAGGGTAAGCTCCCCACCCGCCGAGGACGTCTGCGTCGGTGACTGGTGTTGATGCTGCTGCTGCTGCTGCTGACGTTGCAGCTGCAGCTTCGCGCGGGCCTGGGATTCGAGAACGGTATCGAGAAAACGCTCATCCACCTTGCTCTGTGCGGCGGCTGACTCGGCAAGGGGCTCACCGCAGTAGCTCTCCCCATCACCAAGCGTCCACGTGTCAAACCCAAACAGTCCAACGTTCGCCGCGCTGAGCTTCACAGACGTCGTGGTGACACCCCGGTGGGAGCCCCGGACTGAAGGCTGCACGGTCGCTTGCGCACGGCCCAGGGATGCGTTCAGTGCCGTGTTTGCTGTTGAGGACAGCGCTGACGGTGCCGCGGTGGCGCTGACGGTGCGCGGTGGTAGCGGTGGGGAGGGCGACAGGCTTGGGGAGGCGCCGGCCGCCGTCGGAGGGTGGAGGGTCCGCGGCGGGGCACCGTCCGCGCCGCCACCGTCGACGCCAGTTGCTGTCAAGGGGGCCTTGGTCATGCCCACTGTCAAGGCGGAACCACTATTTGAAGGGTGTGCCGCCGTGGATAGCGCCGCACCGCCCAAGCAGAAGAGGCGCACGTTCCCGTCTAAGGCGCCGACGACCAGGAATGTCTGAGTCACAGTGCCGCCGTGCGAGCTGCTCGTCCCCATACGCCGCAGCGAGGAGCCCGGAGAGAGGGTGGAACCCTCCACAGCCTGCTCCTCCCCGGTGGCACATGCCGCGGTGACATCCAGCAACCGCACCACGCCGCGCGGGCTCTGGCAGGGCTGCATGCTCTCGTGTGCGTGCGTGCTGCTAGAGCCATTCCCTTGCGACACTGGGCTACTAGACGGAGAGCGCGCCAGAGACACGGAGCTCCCTGAATCGCCTGCCACTGCCTCTCGATGCAGCGCAAGTGGGGAGTGAGCGACCACGGCGGAGGCATGAGTGAAGCAATCCAGCGCGGAGATCTCATCCATGGCCGCTTGCCAGACGTAGCGGGGCTTCCCTAGCACACGACGGAAGTCCACCGATTCGGAGTGGAAGCCCGAGACATCAAACACGGACACGCGGCCCAGACTGTCACCGAGGATGAGCGCGCTGTCCACGCCTGCCATCCGGACCTGACGGTGAATCACCTTGCGAATGCGACACTCCCCCGCCCTGCACAATCGCACACGTGCAAGTGTGGTGTTCCGCAGGTACGCGTACACATGCATCACGCCGGTCTCCAGCACCACGAGCAGCAAGTTTTGGTTCTTGTCATTGAGAAAGAACAGCCCCACAACCGCGCCGATTTCTGGCTCATCAGCCGCTCCCTCACCCGTCGGATCCCCTCCCGCGGAAGCCGCACCGCTGCGTTTGCAGAGGACCTCCTCTGCATACGGGCCGCTTCCATCAACGAGGCGGTAGAAGTAGAGACGGCTGTCTACAGTGCCGAGGCACATGTGTGTGTCACGCACGACGCAGCACGCCGTAATCGTCGTCGTCGTTGCAGGAGCGCTGGCGGCGCCTGCTGGTACAGGGGGTGCAGCCGTCACCGCCGCTGCCTTGGGAGAAGAAGTACCAGGGGCAAAGGGCGCCGTACTTTGGTTGCTGTCAACAACCATCACCGCCGTCGCCGCGTGTGAATGCTTCTTGCGATCACGAGCTCCCGCATGAGCAGACGCATCTTTGTTTGTGATACCTAGCGCACCACCACCACCGATCATCGATGCATTTGAGGCCACCGCGCCTGCGCCGCACGACAGCGTACTCGGCAGCCAGACACGCATCTCTGTGTAGTCCTCTTCACCGCTCGCGTGTACGGTGCTGGGGGCGTAGCGCCGCACAACACAGGTCTGGCCGGCGCATATGAAGGTCCGTGTATTCACGTGAAGCACCTGGGTCACATCCAGATCCTCTGCGGACTCGCTGTAGTCCACACGCGTCGCACCACCTCCCAGCAGGCCAGGGACCCGAGGGGCCGTCGTTGTGGCCGTCCGACGCAATGTGGAGCCTGTCTTGCGGCTGCCTGAGTGCACGGGCCCCGGATCATCTGCTTTTCCCCCGGCCCTCTGCTCAAGTCTGCCCGTGACCGTTCTCGCCCCTGGGCCTGTACGACCGCTAGGCGTGGCAATCTGTTCCGCGTTCACCACGGCACCAGAGACCGCGTCGAGCGTGACGATGCAGCCGTAGCGCGCACCAGCAATGAGGCGTGTGTGATGATCGGTGGTCCAGCCGCACGAGGTCACCAGGGTGCGGGTGAAGATGGGCAATTGCTGCCGCACCTGTCTCGGGATTTCACTCTCACGCTTCAGCTTGCCAGAGAGGAGGTCCCACACCTTCCACCGGTCCACGCTGAAGGTGTGCAGCTCCAGCAGGGTAGGGTGAACGCAGAGGTCCACGATGCCGAAGCGGTGTGAAGTGCGGGGCTGCAGACGGCATGCCGCGAGCATGTCTCGACGCTCCTGCGCCACCCGTGCCATTGTGGCGGCGAGTTCAGCCTCCTTTGCTTTGCGGCGTTTGGCCCGGCGCTTGCGCTGACGGACCTCTTTGCTCTCCTTGTCGCCGCGTACGCTGTGGTGGATCTCCTCCTCCGCATCGGAGGCAGGCATGCTGGAGATGCGTGAAGTTGAACTGTGTGAGCTGGTCTCAGATTCCTCGTCATACGCTTTCTGTGCTGATTCCATGTCGTCTGTCGCGCTGCTGTCATCTCCGCTGTTTGGATCCTGCTGCTGCCGCTCCCTGAGCCGCTCCTGCTCGAGCGCGAGCTGACGCAGTTGACTGGCGACCTCGTCGAGGGCCGGCGTCAGCGTGCGGCGGACTCCTTCATCCTTGGGTGGCTGTACCTCTTCGTACATGACCGGACCCCGGAGCGCACACACAATCCGCCTCTTTTCAGGAAAAAACGTCAAGCAGCCGTCGGCGTCGTCGGCAGAGCATTTAATGGTGACGGAGGCCATCTCCTCCACCCTGTTGTCGTGGAATTGCAAGGAGGAAATCACGGTGAGGGGACGGAAGCCGCGGTAATCGTACACGCGAATGCTGTGGTCGCCCATAAGAAGCGCAATGTGCTGCTCCTGGGGCAGGAACGCCACACTCACCACATCCTGCGCTTCCTGTGGGAGCTGGTGGGTCAGCTCCGTTGCGGTGCGACCGACCGCCCACAGGAGCACGCGGCGGTCACTGTGCACAGTGGCGAAGAGCTTACTCGCCGCGCAGTACTGCATGAGGCGGATGGGGTGCTGCGTGGACAGCAGAGGGTCCGGTGGGCCAAAGGCGAGGGTAGCCGCCGACGCAGACGCTCCCGCCGTGCCCGCGGTGGCTGGCAACCCTGCCGCCTCGCCTGCGTCGATAATGCTGCCTGTCAACAACCTGGCCCTCGGTGCATCCGTGCCGCTCGCCGCAGTCACAGCAGCAGTGGTGGAGATGCCTGCGGTAACAGCCGCCGAGTACGAAGGCTTGCCGAGGAAGATGGGATCGTTTGGGGAGCTCAAGCCTGGCACACTCAGTGGCGCACGCGACACGGTCCCGTCCTGCGCACACGAAATCACCGCGCGCGCGTGAGGGGCGAAGAGGACGCCCATCACCCTCGTGCCAGGTGCGTGGGCTTGAAACGTGTTGGCCACTTTTGTCAGCCGCGGCAGGACGCCGGACAGCAGCGTCGACCGCTTGAGCTCCTGCGATAAGTCCACGACACCCACAACGCCTTCGGTTGTGCCGAAGAGGAGGATGCTGTGCTCCACATTGAGGGTGACGGCAGTGGGGCAGACGTAGCCCTCGATAGGCTTCACCGCAACCCGCACGTTACCCTCCGTGAGTTGTGCTTCCCGCAACATGGCAGCGTAGGTCTCTGGGGTCATGGAAGCATGGAAGTCGAGGCGGTGCGGCCCGCAGGCACCGGGCTTCAAGCCGTAGCGCTGCGTGTGGTGCGCCGCCGGCTGCATCACTGTCTTCAGCGCCGTGATCAACGACGTGCACCCACGCAGCTTCTGAATCACCGCACAGGCAGGCAGTTCCACAATGGTGATCTCTGCATTCGAGGTCGCCACCAGCAGGTACTGGTCGTCATGTAAGAGGTACATCCCAAGCACCCACGCGGTGCCGCAGTTCAGTGCGTTCTTCACAAACAGCCCTGACTGTGTCTCCCACAGCTTCACCACCCCGTCCTTGCTCGCCGTGATGAGCAGGCGATGAACGGTCGAGACGAGAACGTGGTCGGCAGACTGCGCGTGCAGGACCTTGAGCTCCTCTGCAAAATCTTCCAGGTCCGCCACAGTGGCGGCGGCTCCGCCTGGCTCTGACGTCACGCCACCATTACCACCCCCACGTGCCGTGCGACGGCCTGCAGCCCCTCGCCGACGCCGTCCTGCTCCACCCCTCGCGGCCTCACCGCCGTCTTGCTTCCCCACACCGTCTAGCAGCCCTTCCTCGTGGTCAGTAGACTCGTCGCCGTCCTGGTAGGCCTCACCCGTGCCACGGGCGTTGGCGTGGTCCTCCTCGAGCATCATGGTGGCGACGCGGGTGTAGGCCAGCTCGTGGCCCACGCCCAAGGCAGCTTCAGACGCCTTGGTGACGCTCCCCGGCGTGACAGTGTTGGAAGGATTCCCGCCTAGCACGTCGACCGAAGCTCCGTCTGCGGTCGATGCGGCTGGAAGCGGCACGAGTGGTTGCCGGATAATAATGTTATTGCTGAAGTCACTCCAGCAGATAATCTGCCGCGGGTGATCTTCGGCGTTGCCCCCACCCGGCCTGCGTGTGCCTGTTGCCGCCGCGGAAATGTGCGGAGGGAAGCCGTCCACTAACTTGCCCACGTCGACGGGACTGCGGCCGCCCAGCGCCGCCTCCAGTGCACTCTGCGCCAGACGCTGTGCCTGCGCAATGCGGCGCCACTGCTGCAAGGCGTTCTCCTTCTCTCCCTCGGCCAGCACCGCGGCGGCGGGGTCGGCACTGTCCGCGCCAAGCTGGCTCAGCAGCACATCGCGGAAGGTGGGGGAGGGCCTGCCGTCCAGCCGCTCTCCAAAAAAGAGGAGAGGGGTCGACGACGCATCGGGTTCGCCCGCGACGGCTGTCGTCGTCGCCGCCGCCGCCACCGGTGCCGATGACGCGGGTGAGGGGGTGGCCACGAGGAAGGAGGCCCGGTTCTGCTGGCCAAGAGGCCCGCGCTGGGGTGCGGTGCGTAAGGGGCTAGCGCTGCCGCCGCCCATCCCTCCTCTCCCCTCCGCGTGTGGGGCGCTGTCCTCTGCGTCCACCGCATCACCCTCGTGACGGCCCAAAGACGGAGATATCACAAAGCTCCGTGACGGTCCCGGGAGGGCGCGGCGTAGTCGTGTTGGAGGCGAGGGAAGCGGGTCGGTGCCCCCTCCCGTGACCTCAGCCCCGTCTAGCACGCTCACCATGCTCTGGCGGCGGCGGGCGTTAATGGATGGGGTCACGTGAGCCTCACCAACACCCGTGCCTGAGCGCAGCGCGCCTCTGCCGCCGCTACCGCCACCACCCGAAACTGTGTTGGGGCTGACAGCGGTACCGGTGGTGGGGCGGTGCGGACTCGAGGGCGGGTGTGGGGAGCCATTGGAAGGGAAGGTCATGGTGTAGCTGCTGCGCCGGCGCGTGGCCAGATACGACGAGGCGGGGCGTCCCGTTGCACTCCCCTGCAGCGTGGCCTGAGGGAGCTGCGTGTAGCTCGGCTCCCCCTTGTCCCCAGGCACCACGCCGTTCACCGTCAGCAGGCAGTCGTGAAAGCGGTTCAGCATGGTCGCCTGGTCCTCGCACACCCGCCACACGCTGTAGTGCTGCCGGCTGGTGCATGGCTGTGAGAGCTGGCTGGCCCACCGCAGCAGCTCTGCGCGACAAGAAGCCAGGACCGCCTCCTTCTGCTCCCGTCGACGGGCGCGGTGGAGGGAGAGCATGGCGTCCGCGAGCGTCGCCCCGCCCGTGCCCGCCATACGGGTGCCGGCAAAGGCATTGGTGAAGGTGGCGCTGGAGGCGACGCTGGCGAAGGAACCGCGTCGCGTAGGCAGGCCAGGCAGCGTGGATCGGGAGGCTTCCTGCGCGGAAGGGGTGGAGGTAGCGGGGAAGAGAGGACTGGACGAGGCTTCGTCCGCGTTGCTACCCCCGTATGCGGAACGGATGGCACCCTCGCCCTGGCCCATCCCAAGGACCAAGGCGCCACCATGCGTGCTGCCCGTGTCCGCGCACGGGTGCGGGTGCGGGAGAGAAAGCGGCTTGAGGTCAACGGTCAAGCCCCCCGTCGTACCAGCGGCAGCTGTCGGCATGCCGCCGTCGGTCTTTGCTCTGAGGGAAAGGTTTGCGTCGTTCACTGTGTTCGCCGCAGCGCTGGTGTTGCCTGCAGCGGCGACGGTGGTGGGGAGCCAGACGGCGGCCACGGCAGGGTCATCCAGCTTTCGTGCGATGATGTCGAGCAGCAGCTCCACCAGCCACTCCTGCGACAAGGCGCAGTCATCCTCGTTCCGTGTGAGCTGGCCCTCGGTGAGGCGCAGACCCGAGCCGACACGGAGCTTGCGGCGCCGTGCCACGCTCGGCCCCAGACGTTTGCCCCGTGAGGAAGAGCCCGGTCGCACGGGCGAGGGCCTCCCTGTCCTTGTCAAGGGTGAAGCTGTTGTGCGGCTCCTTCCCGCACTCCCTGGCCGGCTGCCGCCGTTCCCCTCCGCGCCGTTCTGCTTTCCATCGCCCTGAGAGGGGGAGGGCAAGAAGAACTCCACTTCAGAGATGGTGTTGGCCGCAAGCTTGCGGGCCTCCTCCATCTGCGCAGACGGCGGTCGAACGGCGCCGACACTGCCAGGCAGGGGGTGGGCAGCGTGAGTGCTGCTGACCCCCCGTTCCCCTCCTCCGGGTTTCGTTGGGGCGGCTTTTCTGCCCCTGGCACTCGCCAGAGCACCGCCGCCGCCGCTGTTGCTCACCATGGAGGAGACGGAGCCCACGCTCCCACGCGGGCCCGTGGACGGTCCGCCACGGCTGACGGCAGGGCGGTTTGGCTTGGTCGACAAGGCAGTGGACGGCGGCGTGTGCCTCGACGAAGGACTAGGAGAGGAAATAGGCGTGAGGGACGCTGTCCGCTGCCGCCCTGGCGTCGCAGAGCGGGCACTGACGGCCCGTCCCCCCAGAGAGTTCCCTGCCCCACCACCCGCCGCCGCTGCCGTCGTTGTCGTCGTTTCAGAACCCTCCTCTGTTCCGGTGCCTGAACTGGTGCCGCCCTCCTGGTTGGTCCCGTTCGGAAGGACATTGTATACATCAAAGAGGTAGGCCAGCTCGGCCACGTCCGCGGCGCTGAGGAGCTCCGCGCAGCGCAGGGAGGCAAACGGAATCTGTGTGGGCACGTACCGCGTGCTGAGCTGCCGCTCCAGTGTCAGCGGCTGATCGGTGCGGGGTGTGGGGAGGGGGAGGGTGGTTTCCATAATGAGGGCCTCCGCCACCCGTGTGCGTGCACGCGCCGTGGAGCGGTCATGGCTGCCACTGCCCTCGGTCTGGTGCGTGAGGTTGTACGCGCGGCTTAGGCTTTGGGTGTGCTGGAAGCTGGAGAAGGCACCGCTGCCCCCTGTGCGGCCACCACTGCCAGCAGGCATGTTTGGGGGTGGCCGCAAGGAAACGTTCTCAACGTGATGAAAGAAACTTAAAAAAAAAAAAAAAAAGTGAAATGAAAATACAGTGCGAATAAGATAGGTTCAAGGGCACCAAAAATGGGAAAGAAATGAGTGAAATGGGGGGGAGCGAGAGATAGTTTACAGTTCCGCCAGCGTTGGTTGGCAGGAGAAAAAGAGGAAAAGAAAAAGGAAACGTCTAATCGCAGGAACCCTATACACCAAGAGGACGGAGCAAAAAAAATTCTCTTCCTTGTCCTTCTCTGTAATTCCAACAAGGGTGGAGAGGACAGAATGCGATGGCTTGCCAAAAGAGAACAGAAGCAAATGCGATGATCGCAAAGGCGGAGCAGTATCGACAAATCCGTTGCACCGATGGAGAGGAGAAAAAAAAAACAAGAGAGTGAGAGGTGAGAGTTAACCGTGTGTGTGTGTGTGTGTGCGTCTGAGAAGAGGAATCACGTGTTCCATTTTCATTCATCAAGCGGCAGCCGGGGGGTGGATGTGCGCATGTAATCGCGCATCCGACACTGACTCCGTCCGCCCGCACCGCAAGCATTTACCTTGTCAAGGCGTATACCAGTATTTCACACCGGCGTTTCCCTAACTGATATCTCCTGACAACTTTACATGGTTCACACGCTTTGTTACTCGATTGGGAGGATGGTTCCTCCCTTCAGTTATGGAGACGACAGATTCACGGGTAAAATAAAATATGTGAAGACGTGCGCAGTCGCAAAGCACTCGTTCTGCAAACGAACCACACGCGACAAGTCAGAGGACGTGCAGTAAACCTACCGCCTCGCTCGAAAGTGATTGGAACAAAAAAACACAATTCCACGCTGAGACCTTGACGAAGACTAGCTCTGATTGTGCTCAGATGCCGCCAGCTCCTCATGCATGCGCAGCTTCTGGTGTCCGTTCCGCATGCGGCTCGCAAAGGCGCGCTTCATGGTGACGTCGTTGGGGTGAAGCAGCAACGCGTCCATGGCAGCCTTGTTGCTCTGTAGGTAGCGCATTTCCTTGAGGCCACCCGCGTGGGCGCCGTGCACAAACAGTGCGGGCATGTCGCCCGTGAACCGCGATACGCGCTTGTAGACCTCACTGTCATCAGCGTCTGCCCGAGTAGCGCCAGCACCCGGCGAGGCGCTCTCTGCAGTTGGGGCGCTCGTTTTCAACGTGGCGCTCACCTGGTGCTGGTTTTGGTGCTGAGCGTTAAGGAAGAGGGCCTCGCGAACCATGTGCACCCACGCCAACGCCGCCTCCTGCGTGTCTAATGGTGCCGACTTCCAGTGGGAGTCTGAGTCAAAAGGACTCGGTGTGGTGGCGCCGCCGTCGGTGTCCGAGGCTGTCGTGCTCGCCGGCGTCTCCGAGACACAGGCACGGAGCATGGCCCGAATGTTTGCGGGGAGCAGATTGTCAGGGACGTCAGACGCTTCCGTGGGGTCGTCCAAGGAGGTGCAAGGCACCTCCCCACGTTGGATGGCGCGGGCCAGCTTCATCGCGGCTTCGCCCAGGGTAACGCGCTGGGGAATGAGATGACGGTTGTAGAAGGGCTTGAGCCATGTGGCGTTCACAAATTCTATCTGTCGCTGGGTTTCGTTGGCATGCCTCTGAAAGCCTTTGCGGATGAAATCCTCAGAGAGGTGACTCTCGTTATGGGTTCTGGCGTCCGCTGTCATGGCGGCGGTCGGGTGCGTTGCCGAAGCCACAGTGCCCAGCCGACGCCATTCACGAAAGACCTGGTTGCCGCCCACCACAATCACCGCGAGGCTATGCTTCAGCAGGTGCGTACGTAGCCAGTCATGCAGGCGCATCAGCAGACGGTGTTCGCGGTGCGTGAGGGCGAACTCGACCTCTGGGATCGCTTCGCTGGCCTGCAGGAACTGACACTGCAACAAGCGCTCCGAGTGGCGTCCATTGATGGTTTTGACCAACGCTGAAATTCGTTCTTGAATCTCGGTAGGCAGCTCGTGGCCCTCCTTCTCCTTGGGTTTTGCCTCGTCGTCTGCGGCGCTAGCACCTGCACTCGGGCGCTCTTGCTTTGAAGAGGCCTTTACGATGCTGCGGTCGAGACACACTCCACACACCTTCCGGACGCGATTGAACCGAGAAACATCGAACCTTCCGCCCCACGCCACGGAAAGCTTCACGGCCCGCACCGGCACACGCAGCTCGCTGGCCACAATGGCGCGATACTCGTCGCGTAGTCTGTAGTCGTAGTGCGCGAACCCAATGAAGAAGTCAGGGTTCACGTGACCATCCGGGGGAAGTGGGGGCAGTGGCTGCTCCAAGATTCGCTGAATGCGGTCCAGGTTGCGTTCATACAAGGTTTCCAGCTGTGTCTTGCCCGTGGTCGGGTCCACGGACTCGTAGCTCCAGCCCGTCCCCAAAGGATTGCGGGAGGCCGACCGACTTTGTTCCCCCTTCCCTTTGGGGGTCGTGTTTTTATCGCTCGCTTCCGTCTCATCCGCCTCCACGCCCAACGCAAAAAGATCACGAGCGTCTGCAATGGTCAGCTCCGGTTCCGTGCGAAGCCCGTGGTGGCCGAGGGACGCGTCGTCACCCACGTGCATCCCTGCCGCCTCGGTGGCTGTTGACGGAGCCTTGTCGGGCGAAGATGCCCTCCCATCCTTCTTCTTCTTGGGGCTCTTTTTTGTTGTCTTGCCACCTTTTCTCGCGCCTCTTCTTTTCGGCCGCGTTTCGTCCATAGAACCCTCACGGCCGGATGACAGCTTCTGCGACGTTGCCGTCTCGTCACCAGCATGCATCCCTTCCTTGTGTGCCGCTACCGTGTCGCCTCCCCCAATCTCGTTCAGCAGGGCATCCACATCGTCAAGGTTCAGGGACTTGGCGTGTGAGGAGGAAGGCGTGGACGCCCACCGCACCTGGCTCTGCATGGCGTACCCGCCTGCGAAGAAACCGAGTGCTGCGCCATCCGCAACACAAGACGACAGCGGGCGCCATGCGACAGGAGTGGCTGTCCCGCAAGACCTGTGTCGGGTGCTTCCGGCAACAGAGGCGAGCACAAGGCGTGAAGCCACACGGCGGCAAAGGGATGCGCTTTGTTTTGAAGACGGTCGTTGCATTGATGAAATCGAGTTTGTTCACACCAACAAGAAGGAGAGAAGCAAGGAGGAAAAAAATCCGAGACCTAGCGCAGGCGCCAAAGAGCTCTTGCGGGTGAGCAGCAAGAGGAAACAAACGAACCCAAAATCTGGACGTGAGGGAACGTTATTTCAAAAGAAACAAGCATGCCAGAATACGTCAGTCAGGTACGATGAGAGAGAGAGAAGATATTTCGACATATCATTCGTTCAACACATCGTGCAGCAACCCACAAACGTGCTGTAGGACTCATCCCGCTGGACTTCTGTCTTCATCTCGTGTGTCCTTTCTGGTTCCATGATGCGTATAGTTGATGACGCCACAGCAATCAGGACAAAGAAATCCTACCTGCAGCTTAATCCGTCGTAAGCGACTGGTACAGCATTACTACAATGCTTATCATTTCCGTTAGTTGCGCTGCTTTTCCTTGCTTGTGTTTGTGTGCGTCTGCGCGTGCATGTGAAGCGTGAAACCGAGAAGGAAGCTACGTTGACGCTGAAAGCCTGGAGACGCGTGGGAGCTGTGTGCGAACCCCCAAGTGGGAGAAGAAAAAAAAAAAAAGGACGTAACTGTGATGAACAGGAAAACGGGAAAGGTGAAGTCGCGAATGAGCAGCACTTCCCTTACTCAATGAAAGGAGCTAAGGCCTTGGCGGAGGGCAACGCACTCCCCGTGCCGACGACTGTCGGTGAATTCAACGAGCCAGAGCCAGAGGCTGATGCTGGCGGTGGCGCCGGGGCTGGCTCTGTGATGGGTGTCACGGTACCTTCCTTCATGGCCACAACGCGCGTGCAGAAGGAGCGGACCGTCGCATAGCGATGGACAATGACAATCACCGTGCTGTCCCGCAGCTCTTCCGCGAGCACTTGGCGAATGAGCTGATCGCTCACGCTGTCCCCGGACATGGGGGAGGTGGCGTCCTCGAGAAGGATGAAGGGAGGACGGTGCAGCACGGCGCGTGCGAGGCAGAGGAGCTGCCGCTGCGACGCGAGCAAGCCCATAGACTCGCTCAGCGCGCCGCCGCCCGTGCCCGTGACAGGACTGTCAAGGCCACCGTCCATCTCACAGAGGTAGGCGAGACCCACCAAGCGCAGCGCGCGCCAGAGCGCGTGATCCTCAGCCTCGGACTCCAGCCCACCTGGTTGCCTACCCGGTGGGGCGCTGATGCTTCGGTCCTGCCGCTGTGAATTGCGGCGCTTCCGTCGCACTGCCTTTGCCCCTGTGCCGTCTGCGTAGCCGCCCCCTGTCGCATTCAAAGCCGCCTGGTTAAGGAAGGTCGAACGGCTCGTTCTCCCACGACGGCTCCCACTGCCATTCCCACGCTCCTCGTCGTCGCTGACCAGTTCGCTGCGGCGACGGCGAGGTCGATACGCGGCACGCCCGGCAGCGGCCCCTGGCGCGAACACGCGGTCGTCGTCGCCGTCCTCCTCTTCCTCCTCGCTGCTTCCTGTTTCCTCTTCGCCAATCTGTGCAACGTCAGCGCCGTCATCGCTCGCGACGGAGAAGACCCCGGTGTCACCTAGCCCGCCACCGCCCCCCGTCCTCATCCCCTGGCGCCGCGCCCCTTGCCACTGCTGGAAGAGCAGCGAGGAAGGGCGGTAGCCAACGAGCAGGTTATCACGCCAGGTGCCAGAGACGATAACAGGGCTCTGAGGAATGACGGCGAACCAGCTGCGCAAGATAGGGTAGGGCACGCGCTGCGCATCCTCTCCATTGATGTAGAGACCCCCACTCTCCACCGTGTCCACGAGGCGGAGCAGCACATGGAAGACGGAGGTCTTGCCCTGGCCCGACTTGCCAACCAGGCCAACACGCTCGCCAGGGTAGACCACCAGATTCATTCGGTTGAGGGCCGCGCTTTGCGCTCGGCCGTAGCGGGCCGTCACATTGACCATTTCTAGCACTGGGAGCGTCATGGGACTACCAGAGAAGGCGCTCGACGACGAGGAAGATGAAGAGGACGGCGCGGGTGGTGAGCGCACGTCCGCACCTTCCTCAAGCTCCCGGTTCGCCTTGGACTGATTAGGCAAGACCTCGGGAGCTACCGCGCTCAGCGCGTTCGGCGGCACACCGCTACCCGTCTTGTCCCTCACCAGGTGCACCAGTGGGGCGGCATCCATGTCCTCAAACTCGGCTTGCTGCCCGCAGGGACGGCGCAGCTGCACGTAGGTACGCAGCCGCGCATTGCCTTTCGCCGTCAGCGCCTCCGTGGGCACGCGCAGCAGCAGCGTGAGCAGCCGACGGACCGAGGACCACTCCACGTGAAAGTGTGCGACGCGACGGCAAAGGGCGGTGAAGATGCGTGCGGTTCGCAGGCACAGCACCAGTGCCACCCCCGTGAGCCCAGGCGCCATCCACGAGCTCGCAAACAGGACGCCCAGGACGGCGACAGAGGTGATGAGCAAAATACTAATGCAGTAGAGGCGCAGCCCCACCCACCGCTCCGTCATGTAGGCCACCATACCCGCCGCGTTGGTGATGTCGATGGTGCGACAGTACTCCTCGCGGATGCGGTCCTGCAAGGCGTAGCACCGCACCATGGGAGCCCCGTCCAGGCTCTCCCGCAGCAGTGCGACGGTGCCACTCACGGAGCGGTTCTCCAGCCGGCGTAGCTCGCGAATCATAATGACGTAGCGCTCCGTCAGCTCGGTAAACAACACGACGGCCATGGGGAGAACGAGGACAAAGCAGGGGTTGAGGAGAGAGTTGAAGAGGGCCACCGCAGCCAGCTGCATCACGGCGGACAGGATAATATCAATGGACTCGGGCAGTGAGTGCTCCGCCATCTCAATATCCTTGGTAAGGATGCGCAGGACCGTGGTGGCAGTTTTGGTTTTCTCCATGAAGAAGGTCACCGGCGACCGGAACACCCGCTCCATCGCGAGCTGGTACACCAAGCTCAACGTCCCCGATACCCCACTGAAAAACAAGGAGCCTCGGATGGGCACGACAGCCACGGTCAAGACAGCCATCACACCAAGAATCTCCAAGAAGTTGACATTCGACAGCGCATCTGGGAGCCAGTCGGGCTGCACGAGCCACAGACCCACCCAGACATCTACGCCCAGACGGAGCAGCTGCTGCAGCAAGCACGCCAGCAGAAGCCACCACGCTTGCTTCCCCATGAAGCCAATGAATATGTGGATGGCCCGACCCGTGTCCGGGATGCGGCTCTTCTTGATGGTCGCACTGCGCCGTTTCCTCCCTTTGTGTGAACGGCGTCGCTTGCGCGCCTCGCTGCCCTCGTCGTGNCTCGCGCTGGTTCTGTCGTCGTCTTCTTCATCGCTCACCTGACGGTCACGGTGCCGGCTGCTGCTGTGATGGTGGTGATGGCGATGGGGATGATGTCCACGACGATGAGGGTGGCGGTGGTGGCTTGGGTTGTCAGAGCTGCTGCTGCCAGAGTCGCTGCTGCGGTTGTGGTCGGCATCGACCTTTGCGCTGTCATTCAGCAAGCTTGCGGTAGCTGCCTCGCTGCCGTCGTCCTCGTCGGGTGCGCCGTCCCCACGACGCCGCCGCTCCTGTCGGACCTTGCGACGGCGTTCCTCTTCCTTGCGCTTTTTGCGGAGACGGCGGTTCTTTTTCTTCTTCTTTTTGTCCTTGGCAGCCTTGGCCGTTCCTGGTCGGCGGCCCTTTCGCTTCTTGTCGCTGACACCATGGCGGCCACGGCGACCGTGACGACGGCGGCGGTGGCGGTGGCGATCCTTTCTCCGGCTCCGTGCGTGCCGCCGGTCTCCGGTGCCCTCCTCAGTGGTAACCAGGGAAACGCTCGAATCTGTCTCAGAGACGCTCGAGCGTCGGTCGTCCACCTCGCCTTCTTCAGAGTCACCCCCCGTGGACGTTACGTCCTCGCTACCTCCATCATCGCTGTCGTCGTCGGAAGGCGAGTTGGATGTGGTGGAGCCGGTCCCGCTGTCCGAGGACCGATGGCTGTAGTCGCCATCGGTGTCCTCGCTGTCCGTATCGGCGGAGCTCCGGCGTCCCCACGCGCTCCCGTCAGCCTCACCATCTTCGAAGAGCTCATCCGCGGCAATGTCATCCTCGTCAAGGTACTCTCCATCGTCCTGGTCACGACTGAGGTCGCTCTCATCGTCGGCGTCCTCGACATCGCCGTCTGAGTCCACCGCGACGGGTTCCTCGAACTCCTCGGCGTACAAGGTCGGCAGCGGGTGGTTGTGATGGTGAGCGTCATCGTCGCCGTTGTCTCCCCGTGAGGCAACAAACGCAGCGGTGAGGTTGGGCCCTCGCACGGGGCGCCGCTCCTCCCGCTGCGCTTCGTATCCACTGTCCTCGGCGCTGTCCACGACGCTCTCCTCGTCGGTCGCGCTGGCCTCCTTATAGAGGTGGGTGTCCTCACGCACGAGGCCCTCCTCCTGCACCGTGAAGATGCGGTGCGGCCGCAGCGCGGACAACCCCACGTTGGTGGCCACAATCACCGTCTTGTCGCGCAGCAGTGTGTGGAAGACTTCCTTCACAATGTGTGCGCGGGTCTTCTCATCCAACCAGGTGAGGATGCTGTCAAAGAGATAAATGTCGGATTTGGTGTACAAGGCACGCGCAAGAGCGATGCGGACCTTTTGGCTAGTTGTCAATGCGGCTCCCTTCTCGCCAATCACTGTCTTGTCGCCGAGAGGCAGCCGGCGGAAGTCTTCCTCCAGCGCACAGGCACGCACCACGTGGCGGTACCAGCGAACCTGCGATGGGCTCCCGCCGACCATGATGTTGGCGCGAATGGTATCGTTCTGCAGCCACGGCTCCTCGGAGCAGTACGCGATGCTGCCAAACACCAAGAACCCTTCGGTACGGGCGCGGGCCCTGTTCGGGCTTGCATTGCCAGAGCCGTCCGAATCACAATCCCCGCTGCCTGGTCTGGTGTCACCCTCCATCTCAGACTCTGCGGCACCAAAGCCACTGGCCCCACCGCCGGCAACGAGGTGGTGGTTGGAGTCGCTGTTTTCGTTCGTGGCCAGCGAGGCGAGGCTCTGCGGGCTGTGTGGGATAGGCCGGTGTGTCTGCACGCGCTTTGCATTCACATGCGACGAGGTCACAGAGGTTTCATTGGACGCCCGCGCAGGGGTCTTCGCAGCCCCCGTTGGGGAACTGACACGTCCCACTGCGGCGGCCAACACGCTTCCTAACGCGCCGTACGTACCGCTCGAGGCAGTACTGCTGGCTGCGCCACCGCCTCCTCTGCCCATCACCGAGAGCAGTGCGGTCGTCTCGCCAGGAGCCGCACCAACACCACCCCCGCCACCCACAGAAGACGCCCCGTCGTCGTTCCCGCTCATCGCGGCGGCTGAGTCCACCTCAAAGCTCTCGCTGCTGCTCAGGTTCCCGTACAAGAAGGGAGAGGCCGCATCGCTGCGGTCATCCAGGTCAACGCAGCGGTTGATCTCGCCCAGGACGGCGAGCAACAGCGTGCTCTTGCCAGCGCCGACAGACCCCTGCACCACCACCAGCTCCCCTGGCAAGATATCCATGTTCACGTTGATGAGCTGTGGCTGGGGCACCTCTTGGGTGAGGTCGTGCTGCCAGGTGAACGAGCAGCCGCGACAAATGACGGAGCCGCGGCCGTAGCCGACGGATTGCTCGCGGGCCGTTGTCAGGTCCACCCAGGTGCCAACAAACTCATCGGGGGACTGTCGGAGAAACGCCTCGATGCGCTTCATGGAGAGATACCCCCGCGCGACGCTGTGGAAGAGGGCAGGAAACTCGGTAATGGGGTTCCACATGAGGGTTAACACCACCATGCACGGAATCACCGCAGCGGCGCTGAAGACCGTCTCGGGGTCTTCGGCCTTGCGCTTGCCGCCATGTTCCGCGCGGCTCGTCCAGTAGCAGGCAACGAAGAAAGACACCACCAGTGTCAGCATGCCCGCCTCTGCCACGGCAACGAAGCGGGCGGTTGCACGTGACACAGCCTTGCTCGCGGCGCCTTCCTCGGCGCGCATCTGACGGAGAATGCGAGCGTAGGTGCTCTCCGCCAGCATCGCCTTGACGGTGCGCATGTTCATGAGAGCCTCCATGAGCAGCGTCCGACGCTCGAACCCACTCGGTGCCTCACGCTGCCGCTGGCGAATCGCTGCCGTGGCGTGCCGCATGGCAGGCACGAGAAGCATCACCTCGACCAGCACAACCAGCGCGGGCATCCAGCCAATGTAATGCCACAGCATCATCACCGCCACCACGAGACACAGTGGGTTGCTCCAGGTGTGGTGCAAGGTTGTCATGCACGCACTCACGCGCAGCGCCTCTGTTTGCACAAGTCCTACCACCTCCTCATCGGAGAAGGTGCGCTGGGCGAGCGGGAGAGCCATGACCTTGTCCAACACGAGCGTCCGCACGGCTGTCTTGGCCTCCATCGCGGCCTCGCTCACCTGGCTCCAGTAGCACTGATAGGCGACATTCTGCACCATGAGCGCGGCCGCGATCCCCAGGCAGCAGAGGAGCCCAGCCGAGACATCCACGGTTGTGGTCAGGCTGCCGTCGTCGTTGGTGGTGGTGCCGTAGCTGAGGCCGCCACCCACGCTTCCTTGGCGCGCGGCCGAGGCCGCTGCCAGCGCCGCCGCGGCCTCCTCCGGGGAGATGACACGCGGGGTGATGATGTGAATGAGGGTGGCGATAAGCGGCACAATGGAGAACATAAAGATGTTCTGCACGAGCAACAACGCGCCAGCGGCGTAGACAAAACGGCGGCCAGCGCGCTGCTCCAGAAAAATGTAAAAGAGGCTGACATCACTCAAGGCCAGTTGACGCCGCATGTGAATGGGCAGCACGGAGCCGACAGAGCCGTGCTCGGTGGTGTCCTCGGAGGATGCCATCTCCGCCAGCGCATATGTCGTCTCGAGCTGCTCGCCGTAGCCCAGCTCGCCAAGTGCCGCGGCCGCGGCCAGACGGTCCTTCAGAAGGGCCCGCATGAGGCGCTTGTGCGTTCGCGCAATCGTGTGCGAGCTGCCAATGTAGAAGCTGTAGAAGAAGGCCGCAAAGACCTTGCGAAGCGGCCACGTGACGGTCAGCAGGAGCCGCTCCTCCATCTCCTTCTTGGGCCGCTGCGCACGGAAGCGCGCGTTGGTCAGCGGCCGCTTGCCCAGCACCACCATGGCCTGGCCTTCGGAGCTTTCCGTCTCTTCTTCCTCCTCGGACTCCTCGTCCTCGCTATTCTCGCGCAGGTCGGCGAGCTGCAGAACCATCTCCTCCGCCACGTCCAGGGCCTCTTCGGTGGGGATGATCGCCCCGGGTTTGGCGACCATGGAAGCAAACCACGTGCGTCGATTCACCCAGAGCCACCGCACGGGCACCGCGGTGTTCTCGAGCGATGTCAGGTACTCGGGCAGGGAGGGTAGAAAGCGATCGTTGCGCAGCAGCGTGGGCTCCAGCACGGCGAACCCGACCAACGGGTTCAGCCAATTGTACGTGAGCCGGGAGTACCAGCCAGCCCTCTCATACGAGGGGAAGGCGTTCCCGGGCCGGAACTCGTCCTCGCCATCCTTGAACGGATCGTACACCGCACGACTCACATAGTGGTCTCCCACCGTCGGCCGCGCGCCGAGTCCGGGTCCGAGGTGGCCGCCGCCCACGTACGGGTGGGCCAGATGAGGGCTCGCGTCTGACTCCCCGACGGCACCCACCCCACCCACAGGGATCGGTGTGCCGTCCGGATAGAGTCGCTGGCTGTACGGCCGATCCAAGGTCGCACCGTACCCATCCATGGGACCAGCAAAACTGTAGTTCATGGCCAAGGTGTCGAGGGCGTGCGCCGAGAGGACTTTCTTTGCGGCGACGTCAGTGGCAGAACGGGACGATGTGGGCGAGCGTGCAAGGCCAAGCCTGTGATGGTGGCCCTTTTCGAGGACAAGCTCCTCTCCATCTGGGCCCTCCTCTGGGCTGCTCGGTCGCATCAGAGTCGACGGAGTGGGCTGCGCGAACACGGGCACGACCGCCGCCGCCTCTGCGTTCGTGGGTACGATGCGGCGGCGAGGTGACATGGAACGGTTACGCCGCATGTCGTCACTGCTGCCGTCACCGATGCGGCGTGTCAGCGCAAAGCCGCCCGCCTTGGGAACGGCATGACGCCCTGCGGCGTGCCGCTGACGACGTCCCTGCGCATGCCTGCCGTGGCCTCCTTTCGCCCTACCGGAAGGGCCTCCGCCGCCGTCTGCTGCTGCGTCCTCGGCAGAGCTCCCTGTGCCGCTGCTGCCCGTGCGATGTGAGGGTGCGGTGGCGCCGCGGCTGGCGTCGGTGTCCGTCTCTTCCTCTTCCTCCTCGTCGTCGTTGGTGTCGCTTACCTCGTCATCGTCTTCGTCCGAGGCGCTCTCGGCGTCCAGGTACAGCTTGGGGCAGCGGTGGTGGACGTGACGGGTAGCGTGACTCAGGTACAGTTTTTCACCATAACGGCCTTTTCTACCGTCGTGGTGGCGATGGTGGCGTCGCTGAGGGTGGCGATGGCGTGAGAGGGAGTCACTGGTGTTGTGGCTCTCCGCTTCACTCTCCCGTTGGCTCTCATCCTCCTCGTTCTGCCGGGTCCTTGCCGTGTCACGGACCGCTGCCTCCCCTCCTCGGTTTGACCTCTTTCTCTGCGTCTCTGTGGTGGGAAGCGTGTGACCCTTTGGGTTGCCCCCGCCGCCCGTAGAACTCGTGGGAGAGCCTGCCGCGGTTGGTGCAACAATCACCTTGACAATGCCGCCCTCGTTCTCGTCCTCCTCGGAGGACTCCACCTCCTCGCTGCCGGTGCTGCTCGTCGCCTCGGTCGAGGAAGCAGAGCCTTCCGAAGAGCTCGAGGACGATGAAGAGCTTGATGAAGCACCGCGCGACGACGAGGAGAGGGCGGACAGGGGCAGTGTCAGTGCGGCAGTGCGGCCTTCGTAAAAAGAAATATCAGTGTCGTACACCGACGATGACGTTCCCCCGCCGCCTCCCGCGCTTGTCGCAAGCGATGGCTCTGGGGACAGGGCTCCTTCACTGGTGCGTGTCTTTTTCACCTTCTCCTTGGCGGCAGCAGCCTCTGCGGGGGTTGGAATAGCGGTGTAGCCTGCGCGGTTTCGCGCCTCCTCACCACGCTGAAACCAAGAACGTGCACCCATTAGAACACGGTGAACCAGACCGTGTTCTTTTTGTTTTTCGCTGTGGCGGTGGCGGCGCCGGCGGCGGCGGAGGCGACGACGACGTTCGGCTGCCGAGGTGAGCGCGCCAATATCACAGGGCTCAATGAGGTCCCCGCAGAGCGGACAGCGAATGTAGCCCTCTGGCTCGCACAAGGGACGCACGCCCATGATGGCCTCCAGCACCCGCAGCGCGTCCTTGAGCACACACGCCACAACGCACGCGAGAAAGCCAAAGGCGATGATGTTGGCCCCGATAACAAGATACGCAGCGGGATCGTAGAGGTACTTCTGCATGTCCAAGACACCATCGACGTAAGGAGTCCCATTCATGCCTTGGGCCCCATCTTTCCGTGAGACATGGTAGAACCAGCGGAACTGCACCTCGCCTGTGACGCGATTCACCGTCGCGTACGGCGTGCCCTTATTCAGGAAGTGCCGTTCCTGTTCGTCAAGGCCCTTTCGCGGCCAGCGAGACAGCACGGCGGACCAAAGAAAAATAAGGAAAGAGTGTCCGCCGTGGTGCACAAACCACAACATCTCCGCAGAGCCAATGGTCATGCGCAGGAGCGAGAAGTGTCCTGTGAGACGTCCCTCTGTCCCAATCATCAGCAGCAAGGCGCTGCCGACAACGTACAGGTAGTAATAGAGTGCCAAAGCCAGCGGTGAGGAGTAGAGCGGCGACGCCTCCCAGGCCTCCACAATCTTGCCCAGCGTCGTGCGACCCGACACGGCTTTTTTGCGATTGCGGAACTTTGCCTCTTTATCCTTTTCGTCCGCATTCCGGTTCGGGAGGGGCACGGGGGACACAAGCTGATACACCTGTCCAGCGCTTTTCTTTGCTTTCTTCGCGACAAAGGAATGCACATTGCCGCCTTGGTCGTTGTCATCATCATTGTCGTGCTTATTCTTGCTATTGCCGTCCTGCGCATCGTCCGGGCGTTTCGCCGGGGGCGCGCTAATTGTGGGTGCGTTCGTGTTCGCTCTATCTCCGCCACCATCGTTGCTGTTTTTGTTGTTTTTCCGCTTGTGATTGCCACCGCCGCCGCCACCATCGTGCAACTTGGTGAAGCTCTCCGAGATGGGGGCCTCAATCACCGTTTCACCCGGGCGCGAGAAGAAGACAGCGTCGTGGATGGACCAGATGCTCTCCACCGTCACCGCGATTCGAGGAGACGGCGTCGGTGGGGCATCAAGCGGTGCATCCGTCTTTGGGCCATTGTTATTGTTATTGGTGGGCTTGGCGAGGCCCTGGGCTTGCAGCAGCGTGCGGGACATGGTGACCTGTGAAAAAATGGTGGAGCGCATCAGCATCGGACTGAAGAGCAGCGCCAAGGCAAGCGCCACATGCACCAAATGGTAGGACCACGCCAGGAACGAGGACAGCCACGACTGCTTCGCACAGGACTCCTTGAAGTGGACCCACAGCACCGCAAACGAAGCGGCGCCCGCGCCTCCGCCGTTGGTGCTGGTGCCGCCGCCCTCCTGTCGGCCACGGCTGTGGTACGCGCCGGGGCCCCCTCGCGCCGACGGAGGCGGGGACGATCCGGTCGGGGTTCGATTGCCTACACCGTCGACCGAACTCCCATCGGTGTCCCGTCCCGCGCCGCCTGCACGACGGTGGCCTGTCTCCCCTTCCTCGGAGGTGTCGCTGGCGATGCCTTCACCAATGCGCTTGGCCGCTGCTGCAGCTGCCGCAGCGCGTGCGATGCCGGTGTGGGCGGATGGGTTCGGCCGCGGCGTTTTTCCTCCGCCCGATTTGGCCCGCCGCCCCTGCTGCGAGGGAGGCAGCATGGCCAGGGCCACACCGCCTTTTCCGCTGGGCAAGCGCTGGAACGCTCTTGGTGGCGGTGCCGCTGCAGCCGCCGCGGATGACGCTCGCTGGGATGACACGGCTGTCGCACGCAATGGTGACGCCGTTTTCGGAGGCCGCGAGGGTCCCAGTGCGGGGGAGCGCGAGGAAGACTTCTTTGGTTTCAAGGAAGGCGGCAGACGCTGTGCTGGCACGGGTGGGATCGGAGGCGCCAAGCCGCCTGCCGAGGAGGGGTTGATCACAGGGATGCTGTGACTGGAGCGACTCCGCCCCCGGCCCCCACGGCTGCTTGTGCCACTGTGATGACCTCCCCGTGAGGTGGGCGGTGTCTGGAAGGCCACGCTGGCACCGCCGCGGTCACCAGACGGAGCCTTATTGTGTGGCAGGACCTGCTGCTTTCGTCTTTGCTGCTGCAGAGACGCTGCTAACGCGCTGCCGGGGCTGGGGCTACTCGTGCCAGGCTTTCGCACCTGGCCTTGTGACGTGGCTGCAGCGGCAGAGTCGTTTTCTCCTGCGTTAGGGCTGCGCTGAGGGCTCTGGTGGCCCGTGGGGGAGGTAGGCGGAGAAGGGGTGCAGGCGGTGACGTGGCGAGGGCTGCCTCTTCTTCTCGCCCCGCTCTGTGCCGGGGGAGGAGAGAGTTTAACACGTGGTGGTGCTCTTTCCGCTGCCGCTGCGGCCAAGGCATGATGGCTCGTGCTACGACTGCTATGGTGGGCATGGGGTACCGCTTCCTCCGCGTCAGAAAGGCGCGACACGACGGACACAGCAGAGTCCCCGCCACTGCTGCCGCGGTCGCTCTCGCGGGGAGGCGCGGGGTTGCGAGGTCTACCACGAGGGGGCATGACGTCACACACGCTAGGAAGAGCAAAAGTGGAGCAGGGAGGGAAAAAAAACGCGCAACACGAAATGAAATTGAGAAGCAGCGTCGACACAATGAATCAAAGGCAAACCAATCGAGAGACCAAAAGGTGAAAGGCGAGAGGCGCTGTGAGAGGTGCGATGGAGATAGGAAGAAAGGCCAATATCAAACTTTGCAAAGAAAAAGACGTGCTTATCAAACGAGGTCGCGGTAGAAAAGACGATGAAGAGGCGGTATGCGAGCTCCACCGTCGATGCAACGAATGAGATTCGTTAGAAACCAGTAGAAAAAGAAATGCAACAGGACCCACCTTAAAAAAAAAAAAATACAATCAAGGAGTCGTTCGTAACCGCAAACGTGTTCTTGTGCCCCTGTAATGGGCTCACCCTATAACGTATTTTCGTCTGCCCAATATGTGCTACAACAAAACAAAACCCTTCAAAGGTAAAAAGAAAAGAAAAAAATTCATTCAAGCAGAAAGATGAGGGAAAGCAAATGGTGGAGATGCTTCGGAGAGCCACAAAGAGGCTATCGTACGTTCGCGTATGCAAGAGGCAACGTGATAGTTTTGTCCACAGCAAGGCGTGCACCGTTCATGTGTGGCAGATCCGTTCAGGTACCTCGTAACCCTCTCTCTCTCTTGTTGTTCTCAGTGCGATTGCATCGTGTCACGCTTCTTCTTCCACTTCATGGCGTCCTGGTTGCTGACGATCACACTGATTTTGGTGGTGTGGTTGACTTTGTGTTTGAAGATGACGGTGAAAGGTGGGCAATGGGTATGTGTTTGTGCCATCACAAAAGTAGCGCATGTCGAACGCACATGCGCGAGCAGACTTACATGAACTGAAGACGGAGAAGGACGACCTTGTCCGATGAAAGGGAAAAAAAAAAAAATTGATGCGAAATGTGAGGCTATCGAACGGAAATCACAGAGCACACATACAGACATACACAGTCATAGTGAAGAGCAAGAAATGAGAAGAACGCCAATAGAATGGATGTATTGTGTTGGTGTGCGCATGGATGTACGGGCACGCGCACACCTGCGTCTATCGCCTTTTCCCACGCGTGATGTATACAAGGAGGACGGCGGGGACGAGTGGATTCCGTTGTGATAACGGGAAACAAAAAAAGAGAGAACAGGGGAGAAAAGAAGCGTGTTGAAAGGGCAAAACACAAAGGTCCACAAAAAAAAAAAATGTTCCAACTGTGAGAAGAGATGCAGAATAGCATGTGATTCCTCTGGAGAGTCAACTGTGAAGTGAAAAAAAAAAGTCAGACGGAACACACGCTTGATGCGGCTATGGAGAGGAAGTCCCATCTGATATAAGCAAAAAAAAAAAATGGTTATCTACATGGTTAAACCTGCTACCGGCCGCAGCTTTCTAGCGTAAGAGAGAGAGTGAGTGAGAGAGAAAGAAAAAAAAACGGAAGAGAAGAGGGAGGACTCATCTCTGCACTCCGCTCTGGGAGTCTGTATTTAAGGTGTCGTTGAGACAGCAAACCCACCGTCTAATCCGTTTTCCCTCGGATCCATGGGTCCTGCAGCAGCTCTTCCACGGTGGGGCGCTTCTCCGGATCGCGCTCAAAGCAACGAAGCATGAACGCGTAGCACCCCGGCGAGGCCTCCTCCCGCGGGACCTCTGTGGGCATCCCATCCGAGGCCGCAATCATGAGGATGGCCGCTGGCGCATTTGACTTGGCAGGCCACGGCGGCCGCCCCGTCAGCATCTCCGCCACCGTGCACCCCACGGACCACACATCCGCCTTGTAGCTATACCCCTTCCCCTCGCCCGTCACGTCCACCACCTCGGGGGCCATCCAGTACGGCGTGCCAATCACGGTGCGGCTCTGCGAGACGGCGTCAGTAAGCCGCCGGGCAGCGCCAAAGTCAACGAGCTTTACCTGCGCCTCGCTCTCCGGGCTGGCGTTGGTGTCAATCAGCACATTCTCGCCCTTGACGTCGCGGTGGATAATGTGCTGGGAGTGGAGGTAGAGCAGGCCTGAGAGCAGCTGTCGCGTCCAGCGCCGCACCACGCTATCGGGTAACGGCTTGAACCGCTTGACGATGCTAGAGAGGGAGCCGCCGCCCACGTACTCCATGAACATGCAGATGCTGCTCCGCTCCGTATCAAAAAGAACCCCTTTGAAGGAGCACAGATTCGGGTGCCGAAGGCGCTGCATCATGTTAATCTCCCGACTGAGGGAGACGAGCTCGCGGACGTTGAAGGCCATGTCTGCCACGTGCTTGCCCCCAAGCTCGACGCACTTGACGGCGTAGAAGCTGCCGTCGGGGAGGAGGCCAAGGTACACGGAGCCGTACGTGCCGCGGCCAATCAGTGAACCGCGACGCCACGCCTTGAGCTCCGTGTTCGCATTCCGCGTCTGCAGCATCTCCGGTGTCAGGCCCTCGGGGCCCAGCGTGGCCCACGCCGTGTACTGCGCCTCCTCCTCTGGGGAAGCCTCAATCGTGCGGAGGGACCCTAACGTGCCAGAGGCCATGGTGGTCGCCGTCGTCGCCGTGGCCGAGCCATCACCGTAGCGATCCGCGTCGCTTCCTCGTTTCTGCTCCGGCACAGTCTCTGTGGTAGCGATGTTAGCACTCTTGCTGCGGACTGGTGGGAGGCTCGGGGAGCGGGACCGCAACGGGCCAGCATCAGCAGCTGTAGTGGTGGTGGTGGCAGCGGCGCCTGCGGGTTTAAGTACCGCCTCCTCGACAGGTGGCAAGGTGTCATTCACAGAGTCGTCATCGTGAAGTGGCAGGGCCGTAACATCCCGGTGGTGGGGTGAGGTGGTGGAGAGAACGGACTGGTCCTGGGCCTTGGCGCTGGCGCTGGCGCCGGCGCCTGGCAGAGGAGAACGCGTCGTAGCAGACAGAATATCTGCCGCAAGGAGGGGTGCCGGACCCGCCGCGACCCCTGCCCCTCCCTCAGTGCTGCGGACGACCGAAGCCGCTGCAGGTTTCCTCTGGGCGGTGCCATTCTTGAGCTTGCCAGCAGCACCAGCAACCACAGCTGCGACAGTGGCGCCGTCTTGTGAAGGAGCCACTGAAGGACCATTGCTAAGACCGCCGGCCCCAACGCCGAGAAAGGGAATAGTATGAGAAGCTGACGAGCGACGTCGCGGGCCGCTGTCGTTGCTGTCGCTGGAGCGCCGCCGGGTCGCCTGCGTGTACGGCCCGCGATCTGTGAGGGCCTTGGGAGATCGCCCGGTGGGGGCATCGGTGGGGGCGGTTGCATCCCCAATGCTGCCGAGGTTGCCTTTCAGGCCCTTGCGCATGGCAGTGCTGGTGTCCCGAGCAGAGGTGGGATCTGGTGAGGACGAAGGAGCGGTCGATGACGTGGGAAGACGGTCGCCACCAGTGCCAGCCGAGGCCGATGTCTTCTGTGATGAGGAGGAGGCGGAAGCCCCTGTGGTGGCGGCGGCGGCTTTTTTTGCTCCGCACTTGGCACAGAACTTCGCTGTTGCTTTCGTGAACTCCGCGCCGCAGCTGGCGCACACGGGCATCGCGCGCTGCACCCGTGCAGCCGACATCGTGGCAACGGTTCCGGAGCCCCGGGGTCGTCCCAGTGTGGACGGCACCGCCAACGAGGACGCGGACATGGGTGGGGAGGAGGAGGAGGAGGTAGGCGCCACGGTGTGGAACTGCCCAGGAGCACCCAAGGCAGGGTTGTTTGGGGAGGCGCCACTAGAGAAGCTTGAGTGGCTCCTCAAGGCGGGCAGTGAACCTTGCGGGGGGGTCCTCGCGGCCATGCGAAAACTGAAACAAGGAAAGGAAAAAAAAAGTAAAAAGTAAAAAGTGAATGCGTGTCGCCGGGGCTAAGGAGTGAAAAGGGGGGAAGAGAAATCTGTCAGCAGAGAGGATAGTGTAGGTATGTGTTCTCACACAACGAAAAAGATGTAAACAGAACCTCTGAATGTTCTGAGAATGAATAGGGGAGAGCACAAAAAAAAAAGTGCAGCCTTCTTTTTCTTCTTCTTCCAGACGGCTTAGTCCTACTTCATGATTGGGGTCGAGCGTGGAAAAAAAAAAAAGAAGAATTGAACACCAGAAAACGAACTGCAAGGAGTCCGCTCGCGAGTGAGTGGCACCTTTCTCAGACCGCTGAGCAAGAGTCTTTGCTCTCGCACACATGTGTACTCACCGGCTCAGCGGACTTTCCTAACGATCCTGTTGCCACCACTGTTGAAGACGAGACTCCTCTTTACGGTTGTGCATGTCTCGTGTTCTGTGGCGAGCGAGGATATCAGGTGGAACACCTCATTGAGGGGATGGGGAGGGGAACAGCGAAAGAAGAATCCATGAATACGAAAAGCAAAACGCGCATCTCAGACGGAAAAAAGGATAATGCAGTCTTTCTTTTTTTCTTTTTTTTTGATGCAGGCCACCGACTATCTTGCTGAACACGGTCACGGCACGCCTCCCGTGCACTGCTATGCCTGCTCGTTCTCCTCGGCCTCCTTCTCCGCCTCCGCGGCACGGTGGAGTGTCAGTGTGTGTGTCGCTTGCCGCACATGCAAGTCCTCTACCATCTTCCCGTCCACCGTCGCCACGCCGCCGTGTGCATTCGCCAACGCCTGTTTCACCCTTACCGCCCATTCCACCTCTGCCGCCGTCGGTGTGAAGGCTGCGTTCGTGGGGGCAATCTGCGAAGGGTGAATGAGTGTCTTCCCGTCAAAGCCCAAGGAGCGGCACGTGAGGAGCTCCCGGCGGAAGCCCACGGCGTCGGTCGGGTCATTGAACACCGCGTCAAGGACGTGCATGTTTGCCGCCCGCGCGGCGAGCAGCACGTGCATCGCGCTGTGCAGCAGCGGCAGGCGGGCCGTCAGCCGTGCGGTGGCACGCTCCGTCTCGGTTAAATCGCGCACCAGGAAGGAGTCCTTTCCCCCGACAAGGCGATCCCCTGAGGTCGCCGACACGGGCAGCTGAAGCTCGTTCGCCAAATCATTGAAGCCCATCACTGCGTACCGATAATGTCCCGACAGGCAAATCTCAGGCGCCTGCAGGATGGACAGCGGGCTCTCAAAAAACGCCCACAGCTGATGCTCCGGGTGCACATAGTCACGGATCAGCTCATACGTCTGGCGCGTGACCTTGGGGATTGCCACCCCTTCGATGCTCTCGCCAAGCAGACCGACCAGCTCCAGGTCCAGCATCGCGTTTGTAGGATCAAAGTCCGGAGAGTTGATGCGTACAATGAGGCGTTTGTTCAGCGCGGATGCCTCCGCTGCACTGAGCGCGCCAGCAAGTTTCTTCTTTTTCTCATCAAGTTCCATCACGAAGGTGCGAACGTGATCGCGGGCCTCGCGCTTCATGCTGGGGCCCACGCTGTCCTCGAGGTCGAGAATAAAGCAATCCGCCTGCAGCTCAAGAATTTTGTGCATCGCGCGCGGCTTCGATCCTGGGGAGAAGAGCACGCTACGAGGGCAGGCGTTGGGGTTCTCGCGAATGTGCAAAGGTTGACCCATCTTTCCCGCGCGCTCCTCGCCGCTGCCCTTCCCATGGGTTGCTGCATGGCCGCTGCCGCCGTCGTCCGCGTCGTCAAGGCCTAGCATGCTGCGTCGGTGCATCGCCTCCTCGGTCTGCGCATCCGCGTCGAGCTTGCGATCCTTGTTCAGCTCAAATTCCGCAAACCGCTTCTTGAGAGCACCAAAAAAGCCTTCGACCGTGTCGGCGTTCGTGTCCGCGGCTGCGCCAGCGCCGTGTCGGTTGCCGCTGCCGCCGCCCGTACTGGTGAAATCATCGTCGAAGCGGCGGTGGCCACGGCCCGTGCGGCCCGTGCCGCTGGAGCCACCAGAGGTGCTCCCGCCACCGGCGCCAGCGAACTGCCGAAGGACCGTGGACGCCGTCACGGCCCTCAGGTGAGCCTGCGAACGACGAAACATGTACCCAGTGTTTGACCGAGGGGCGATGCGAGGTAGCGGTAGCGCAGTTGCTGTTGTAAATTTTTTTGCCTATTTATGTATTTTTCGTATGTGTGTGCCTGAAGGTGTGGTGTTGCCTTGACAGTGAATACCGTTCTCTTGCTCGAGGGAGCCATCGGGAAGATACAATCGTGAACGTTGCGTGTGGGAGAATAGTGGTGATGCACGAGACTGAGCCATTTTTTTTTTCCTTCCTGTTTTGTCAAGCGCGACATCCCATGAGTGACAAGGACCCTCACCAACATTGCCCCCTCGCAGTGAGATCCTCTTTTAGGAGAAGTGCTTCACGGACGTTTTCACCACCCATGTTTCTCATTTCTGCTTGAGTTTGTGGGGATCTAATCCATGTTGAAGAAGAAGACATCAAACAGCATGAAGAAGAGAAATCGTACCAGCGCTAAGCAAGGGAGTGTCAGCTGGGAAAGGGTGGGGAGAGGGAGAGAGAGAGAGAGAGAGTTGGTGAAGTCACACCACACCCCTCGCTGAATCGGGAAAGGAATAAAGGAAACGATACCTCTTTCCTACATGGCCCAGCCACGGACCACGGGCTGTGGAGCAGGCAGGCGGTTGTGCCCACGCGCGGTCCCGTTCTCCCACGCATCGCTCACTGCAGTGACCTCGGCGCCACTGAAATGAAACGCGGCAGGCTCATCGACAGCGGGTGCGGTCGGACCGTTGGTGCCTAACAGCAGCCAGTCGCCCAAGGACGTTCCTCGCGCCGCACCATGTGATCTGCACACATCACGCCCGAAGCCCGCGGCCGCCATCCCGCTGCTGCCCTCGTGCAGCCTCTGCCCCGCTGCCCTCGGCCAGGCTGCATCGTCCGTCACTACCAGCTGTGCCTCCAGCTGCTTGTCAAAGGCAGCCTTGGCGGCGCTGCGGCGCTGGTGGGCCGCACAGGGCGCGTAGGTGCTGTCCGTTGCTGCCTCTGCCTCCTCATCCAGCGGTGACAAAGACAACGCCGCCACGCTGCTAGTGTCTCCGTGCGTCACAGGTTCTTCATTGGTAGGGCGTGAGGGCTCCAGCGCATCGTGGTGTCCATGACGGTGGCTGCGGTGCAGAGCACGCAGTCGGCCCGTTGGCACAGCCACACGGTTGGCAGGATCAAGAGCACCGCTACCGCTGGGACCCGTTGGCGATGATGTCGATACGGACGTGGGCGACGCTGCTGAGGGTGATGCACTCGCCGTCGCGGTGGTTGGTGTCGCTCCAGCTGAAAGGGATGGTGCTTTTCGTGTCGGGAATGAGTCCCGTGGCCCGCCTGCGCTCGCAGCCGCAGCAAGCACATCGGCCGGGTCGGCGCCGCGGCGACGGTGGTGGTGATGGTCATCTCTCCGCATCGTCGGCACGGCAGCAGCGGACCCGTGTCGTTCTTCTCCTTCCTTCATGTTTGTTGCTGCTGCTGTAGATGTTGCGGAGGGTTGCGAGGCCGTCGGTAGCCTCAGTGCGGCCCGCGGGAGGGCAGAGGTTTGGGCGCTGGGGTCTGTGCAGATACGGTTGTATTGCTGCGTGCGCCGACGATCTGGTGCCTGCTTGGCCGGTTCAGCGGGCCGTGTGTCAGGGGCCGGTGCTGCTGGCGGTTGCTCCGTTGTGAGTGGTGCAGCTGGGGTGTCTGGCTTGAAGGCGTGAATGGCGATAGCGGGTTTGGGCTCGGTAGATACGGGTGGGGCGGGCGGTCCTGCTGGCACCGGCAACGAGGGGGAAAGCTCCGTCACCCGCGGCGCACGACCAGACAAGGAAGGCGGAGGCACAACTGCCGTTCCTGAGGATGAAGAAGGAAGTGCGGTGTGTGATTTTGCTGATGCTGGCGCTGCCGCAGCGCTGGCGGGTGATGGCGCTGTCGACGTGACTGGGCGTGCAGTGGTAAGGGACGGCGGGGGCCTCCCTGGTTTGGCCGCGGCGCTGGGGGCTGTCAAACGTATCGGTCGTGCCGATGGGGTAGAATCCAGCGAAGACGAAGACGAAGACGACGACGACGGTGGTGGTGGAGCTTGTCGTGAGGCCCCCACGGGTTCCTCATTATGTGCGGTAGGTGTTCCTTCACGTCTCGTCGCATCACTCGACGCGCCGACAGCCACGGTTTCCTTCTTCTTGCGGGCCCCGTCATCATCCGATAAGGACAGCGTCAATGACGAAGAAGAGGAGGATAAGGAACGCGACGGCTTCCCTGCTGCAGCCCTCGCGGGCTGCTCCTTTAGCGACCCTAGAGAGTTAAGGGGTGCCTCTGCGGCAGAGGTTTTCGCCGTCAGTGGAGCAGGGAGGCGGTGATCCTGCGATTCCACACTGCTTACGTCATCGCTGTCATCGTCGTCGGACAGGCTAATCTTCTTTAACTTCGAAATTGACACGCCAGTGCTCTTGGGCAGAAGGTGAGACGGTGTTTCTTTGAGGGGCATCGCGACACCGTGGTACTGATGCTGACAGGAGAACAGTTTGGTTTACCACGATTGTGAGCGTCTCCTCTGTTTCTCTGCCTTTCTCTTGTGTTTCTGTGTTCTTTTCTTCTGCGTGCTCTAATAATGTCTATCTAGTCCAGTAGTGCTTGTCCTGCGGGTTCCGTCGCAGATGTTGGGATTGCTTTTGCTTTTTTTTTTCTTTGGCCAGCGGCACCAGTCGTGGTTCTTTTCCGCAAGTGTTTTACGCCGTGGAAAACTTCTTTCTCTCAGAACCAGCAGATGAAGGATGGTGAGGAGAAGTAGGGATAAACAGGGCTGCGTTTGCAAGCACGTACCCCCACAAACACATGGATTCGTCCCGTAGTCGCAGGGTGCGCTTCTTGAGCTCACGACGTCCTCAACACCTAATGATGATGAGGGACGTCCTCACAAAGAGAAGAAGGTGGTAACAGCAACAAGAAAGGCACCTCTTACCCTTTGGCAAAGCGTACTCCCCGATGAGGACGCGCTTTGATACTGGTGGGCACGGACAACGTCAGTTGGTACGCTGCGGTGCACGCCGTTGTCGTCGCCACCCTTTTCAATTCCCTCTTTATCCGTTTTGTTGTTGTATCTGTTGGGTCTTTTTTTTTGTTTGCGGTTGGGTAGTGTGAGTGTCCTTCGGACATGAAGTGGGAAACGTTATCGGAACGTCACATTCCCAAATCCGTGTGGCAGACAACATAACATGGAGTGCAGTGGATCGAGGATACGGTGGCGCAGCCATGCAAACCCCACCGTGGGGCAGTGCGACAGGCTGGAAATGAGAGGGAGGGCAAGTGCAGAAGAGGGGGAGACATGAAAAGAGGAGAGAGACAGAGAGAGATGCTGATGAAAGGTGAAGTAAATAAAGAAGAAGGAGTGCAGCAGCAAAAGATGAAGTGGGGTCCGTAAAGGGGGAACAGCACCTAGCTCGTGACGAGCGAGCTGAAACACACGCACAGGCACAGGCACAGGCACACAGGTGCGGCCTGGCCTCATAGCGCCTCCTTGTCTCCCGCCGCCGCCGGCTGTGCCGCGAGAGCAGCGAGGAACTCGGGTACTGGCAGCAGGGCCAGCTCTGGCAACCACACCGTTTTGTGGGTTGCGTCCCCGACGGCCAGCGCCGCGCTCTCCACCATCCAGTTGCCGTGGCCGAAGCTGTTGAACATGTCGTCCTCGTCGGACTCCGAGGCGAGCACCATGGGCTCCAGGAGGGGGCTCCCTTCCTGTGGGACGGACCATGGAGAGGCAGGGTCGGTGCTGTCGCCCACACCTGATCCGCCTGTGCTCGCCACCACCAAACCAAGCGGTGAGGCGGGTAACGGGGAGGTGGAAAGGGAAGTTGTGGGTGGTAGTGGCAACGGCAAGCCCAACGCCATGCCACTGCCACCAGCACCGCCGCTCGTCGTCAAACTCGCCGCACCACGAGGCGAAGCCAGAGGGGCCAGCACGCTCAGCAAGGACTGCTGCACCTGTGGTGCGCCTGTCACCGTCAATGGCACGGCGGTGCCCGGACTCCCCGTCGCACTACCACCACCGCCACCCAATGCAGACCTACCAGCGCGAAACGTCAGACCGAGGCCGGCTCCAGCAGGGGCCGTGTGGGCCAGTGTGCTCGTGGTGGCGAGGGCGGCACGCTCCAGCTGCGCACTGAGCGCGGCGACGGCGGGCCAG